>VYZU01083123.1:0-56824 GCA_013401355.1 Ceyx cyanopectus | reverse complement strand
TGAAGGGGTTTAAAAGCCATGTAAATGTGTCCTTCAGTGTAAATCCCCTCTGTAATCAAGGCAATTGTCTTGTTCCATGGAATAGAAGTGGCGATCTACAAAGTACAGCAACCCAGAAGAGTGGCTGCATGTATGCAAACAGGTATCTATGTGGTTCTGGTTTTCTAAGGGCATTCACTAATATCTCTCTGAAAAAGGAAAGGAGGGGAAAAAATACTTGATGTCATCCATCTCCTCATGATTTCACTTTCTGAAGAGAAAATCTGGTGTGTAATAAGTGCTAATACCTTCTTTTTTCTTTCACTGGCTACTCACTCCTGAGGAAATGTGCTCTGGCTTGTTCCCAGATTTCCAGGATGGTGAATCTGACTCCTCTTCGCCTTGGGGTCAGGACAACATTTCCTGAGGGACACAAATTGTTGAGATGGTTGGGTCAAGTCTGGGCTGGACTCTGTTCAAAGCTTCTCTGTTCTTCAGCACATGTTCCCAAGGGCACTCGGGATGCTGGCAATTCCTTATGCTCCCTGCCTGGAGGGAGCTCTGCCTGGCTCCATCCTCACAGGCTGCTCAGAGCACTGCCTGCCAGGCAAACTCCTGGCTCACATGAAAGTTCACACTGTGAGCCCTGCTCCTCAGACCACGCAATGGAAACCATTTCCCCACACCACAGAGGGGTTTCTCCCCATCTCCATTGCTCCAGGGAGCCCTTGGGCTGTGGACGCTGCACAGCAGTGTGTTACAGAAGTGGACGAGACCATCCCTGAGCTGGTCCCTCATCCTGCAATGATCCTTTTGATGACATCAGCACGTAGGATATTGTCAACATGTGGAATGGGTGCTTTTCCAGGTTGTATTTCAAGCTATCCATTTATCATATGCACATTACTCTACTCATTAGAGCCAATTGGATCACTGCTATAAATCCTTAGCTTGACTACTTGTTTTCTACCGCTCCTGTTTTGCCTCTCAGGGCAATACTGCTGGTTTGGTACCAGGATGGCTGCATATTTCTGTCTCACATGTGATTAATAAATGATATATTTTCTGTCAGGGCTGTAGCCAAGCCATTAAGCTCTTCCCAAACCACTTGCAGAGTCTTGAGAGCTCACTGTGACTGAGCCTGGGTCTGGAAGCAATAGTGTTAGCAGTGGTTTTTTCCTAGATCCAGGTTTCCGCAGACCTCTGGAACAACCCCACAGAGTCAACCACAAAGCTACTTTGAAGTAATTCACTGCACAGCATTCCATATGAAATCAAGACTGAAAAGGGAAATCCAGAAGTTACTCGAAATCCTGGAACATTCATAAGATCCTTGTAAGTAATAGAAATACAAGCTTAAAACATATACGAGGTGTTTCATTCCAATTTCTTGATGATTAAGTGATTGCTCAATTTTATCTGCTGCAAGCCAACTGTCAATATACAGGAAGATTATGGAAGGCAGCTCAGAAATACGTTGTTTCACTCAAAAAAAACAGATGTCATCTATTTGCTCAAGTAGTAAAGCTGATCAGAATTATTTTGGTTGCTCTCGGTCACTGTACTCAGATTATTTTTAGCTATTTTCAAGTTGGATTCAGTACTTTATGGGCATCCAGTTTCACTCTTCTTATTTGCTATTAAACCAGGGGAAACCCCAGCTCAGCCAGCCTGTGCATTCACTTGCACACAGGAGGCAGAACTGGTGCCTTGCTGAGCTTGCAGAAGAACTCATTTCCAGTAACCTAGGGCAAAGGTCACTCTTGGAAACCTTTCTCACATAGGTCCATGGTTCCTTTTATTCATCCTCAAAATAATAGAAACAACAACAACAACAAAAAGTTATTTGATTAAATTATCAAATTATTATGACTAAATGTTTCCACTTCTGGCAAAGAGAGCTCCACAACTAGTCTCACTCTTTTCTTCATTTATCAAAGAGGTCCTTAACTTTTTGGAAGGGGTTAAATTATCCTGTTCCTCATTCTTTGCCCCTATATTTACTTTGTTTACAGGTATGTCACACAGGCTTGTCACATAGAATCATTTGGTCTGGAAAGGACATTTAAAGGTCATCTAGTCCAACTCCCTGAAGGGAGCAGGGACATCTGCAACTGGAGCAGGTTGATCAGAGCCCCATCCAACCTGACCTGGAATGTTCCCAGAGGGAAATTCTACACACCCTGCAGGACAATGATCGTGCTGGTTTTTGGTGGTTTTGATATTTGTTGGTGTTCTTTCTATCACTTCAACACTATGGGGCAAATTATGTATAGCAGGGAACATTCCTACTCTCAGCATCAGCCTGTGCTACAGATAACCAAGCAGCAAACTCTTGCTAGGAAAGATGTGATAACAGGACTAATCCCTGCAAATGCAGACTGGGCTGTCAAATTCCATGCCCTGTTTTAGATCCAAACAATTGTCTCTCTTTTCAACCTTCCCCAAAGCAAGGTCTATAGTTCATAACTCTCATTTTTGAGACATTTTAGCTGTACTCAGATTATGGGTGAATAAATATGAGAGACACCCTTCCCTCCAACTCTCACACCCTCCCCAGATACCAAACAGATCTTGATGAATCACAGAAAAACTTGTTAAAACCACCTATTTTTCTTCTGGTTTAATGCATATAGAAGAGAGTTGAGCATAAAATATTGTACTTCTGAGTTCATTACCTTCTATTTAATCTAGGCAAGAAATCTCTCAAAGTTGTTACTAAATGATCATACTTCTGTGCTGTCAGTTTGATCCCTGCAGGACATGTCCATCTCAGAAAAAAGTACTCTGAGGTGCATTGGCTGCCTCAGCAGACAGGTCAAGGATTGAAAGGGTGATGGAGTCTTCCATCTCTACACATCTCTGAGGGGAAATCCAGAGGGGGGCACATTAATGAAAATGCTGCTGCATATATCTTACTGCTGAATAAAAGCATAATTTTCAGATGTTGTCAGTCTCCAGCCTGACACAGATATTAAATTCACATAATCTCTCTTTAAAAAGTGCACATGTGAGTCAATTTTGAACTACATTGTACCTTGCAATGAAATTTCATTTTTTAGCACTGAAAAGCAGGCAGGTGGTTATGAATGTGTCTTAAGCTATTGCTCCAGCCTGAAATGTAAGTACTCTTTGAAAACATTTAGGGAAGTAAAACATCTTAGTAGGAGCCACAGCAACTTCATGAATTTATTTTAGCTTGCATCAGTATTCTGAGCTGCAAGGATTATAATTTAGTAGAGGGAGTCTCATTGGGAGAGGGGATTGCAGGCGTTGAGGCAGCAGCCCCCTGAGTTGACAGGGATGCTAATATAGCCACAGCAGAAGTTTAGAGAGCAGATCAGAGCAGCTGGGTGGGCTGATAGAGAGGATCAGGGCAGCCCAGAGGAGCAGTAAGAGGATCCAAATAAGTGGATTAGTAGCATACCAAAGCACACAGGACTTTTAGTTTTCAAACTCCCATTGATTTTAGTGCAAGTGCATTTACTAATGTGTGGCAGGAGAAAGGGAAGGGGATCAAGGCAGAATCAAGACAGGGATAGCAGCTCCCTGGGGCAAGCTGGAAACGAGAGAAGGAGGCTGAGCTGGGGGAGCACCGTGTTGATGCTCCCGCATCAGTCTTCATCAGGACTTAACAGAGGTTGGCTGTTGTCTGGGCTTCTTCACCCCACGTCCTCAAGGAGCTGTCTAACGTTGCTGAATGCTTTTGTTCCTGCAGCTGATTCCACATTCATTTTCCATCCGTAGCTCCAGTGCCTCTTCCCATGGCTGCACTGTTAACTCTGCCTTCAGCTGCTCTGACTGAAGCAAACTGGCACAAAAATGAAGGTATGATTAGTGCAGGGCCCTCTTTGAACTCCTCCTAGCAGGAGACTCAGTGGGCTGAGCTGGCTGCAGTCTGTACCTGCAGGGCTCCTCAGGAATGGGACAGCTCACCCCAGTGCTGCTCAGGCTCCCGTGATTACCAGCAACTCCCCAACTACCCAAAGCTCAAACATGCCCTTTTCTAGAATGCCAGCCTGGCTTTACACTTCACCTCTTGTGACAGAGGTGGTAGTGAAGTAAAGACACATCCAGATGAATATTTCTAAGCACTATTACTCTTTATGCAGCACAATACCCCAAAGGTCTAGGAAAATCATGAGCTTTACTCCCGCTGCCCTCAGCTCCCTCAGACTGCCTTGGGTTGTAAGTGGGAGGCAGGACAAAACTTGCGAAGCTCCTGATTGCTCCATGTTGCAGAGAAGCACAGGACATGCATGTATGTGGGCAGACTTTTTTACTCTTCCACGTTAGCTTCCACTAGCTTCTGTTATGGCCTTTTCTTCTTTATCCTCCAACCACATCTGTTGCTTAGACACCTTGGTCTCCCCACTCACTCCTCCCAGAATTCAAATCCAAAAACTGGTTTGACCTGGGGGAGAGTTAATATCTTAATATCCAATTACCCTACAAGTATTTGATCAGAGTGGATGACCATCAAACTCCTACTCACAGACTTTACTGCCCTTCCTGGCAGTCTTAGTCCAAGCTACACACAAGATGCCAGTGGGGAGGACAAGCCCAGCCTTACAGCCAAAATAGGGTTTGCATTCTGATACAGGAATATACAGAGGGTTTGTAACCACAAACACAAAGAACACTTTGTACAGAGATTCAGTTATAGTCTTTATTGTTAGTTCTGGAATGTTTTGGTCTCCCTGAGCGGATGGAAACATTGGTCCATCCTGCAGTTTTTTAGTTTAAATTTATACGGGGAAGATTAACAAGCAGCAGCAGAAGCAAGAAAGCATTTCAAAAGACTGTCCCAAAGGAAAAATAGAGTAAGAATAGAGACATAATAAGATGTCAAGTACCATCTGCAATAGTACAGGAAAAACACAGGGGGACCAGAAAGCAAGTTAACTTGCACTGCTATGCTTCAGACTTCTTCAGAGCATCCACAACCCTACCTCTGCACTCACCCAGTCCTTGGATAAGCCAATGTGAGAGCCCCTGGAAAGGGAAGGTGTGTAGGAAAAGCACAGCATCAACATGACCTATCACCGAGTTGGGAGCTGAGACAAAGCACTGCCTGTGTGGTTTGTGTGACCACAGAGACATCACTGGAAACCTGCAGGGGAAAACCTCTTCCACAGTACATAAAATCCTCAACGACATTCATTACACATAACCAAACAAAAAGGTAACCTATTAACCTGTCACCTCCACAGCTCCTGATCTCCAGTTTACCTCTTCAGACTCCCAGACACATGGTAAGCATGGCAATGATCTGACAGTTGGCAGCCTCCTCCTGCTTCACCCACCTCACGTGGGCTCCTCGACATCAGGTCTAAAGCCTCTGATCAACTCATTGAGTTTCTGAGACTTTTGCTAGTGTAATTTTTCCAACTCAATTTTTTTCCAACTGAAGCTATTCTTACACCCATGTAATTCTCCACAGCTCTAGGATTCTTCAGTCTGCTTTGACATCCTACTTTCTGAATAATAACCAAAATATTGCCATTAACTAGACATACCTGTGAGCCTGGAAGTGAAGAAAAAACCTGGGGCATCCTGATGTGAAAAACACTGGTGTTGTTAATACTGGATTAATTATATTTATTTAATTATCTTATGATCTAGCATCTGAAACAAAAAAAAACCCAAAAAGCCATTTATGCACCAGATAATTAATGGGAAAGTTATAAATGGGGAAGGGATATTTTGAAACTAACTTGCAACCTAATAAAATGGTAACTGAGAAATGCTCAGATACAATCGTACTGACTTGGGATATGTCACAAGATAAAGCCCTTCTTTAGCTGGCTAATTTCATGGCATATTCAAAAACACATTACTCAATAATAAAAACTCAATTAATAGTTAGATTGAGGAAATACTTTATGACTCCTCATGAATATATTAAAGATACTTTGAGTAGTCCCTATTTTCACTAGGAAAAAAACGGAACTAGGGGTTGTTAATCTGTAATGTTAAGGATCTGATACTGAGACATGAACTTAAATAGAAGATGAAATGAAAAGCTGGTTGCCCCTCAGGGCCACTGCACTTCACCCCAGTCACTTGGCTGCCACCGCAGTGCAGCCGGCGACGACCGAGGGGACACAAGGCAGCCATTCTAAGGGAATAAAGATGACTTTCATCTCTGGAATTCTCCAGCTAGAATAATGTGATGCTGGCCCATGACAGCTGAGCTGATAGTCCAAGTCCAGTTGTAGGATACCCACCCAAAATGCCCCACAACAGGCTCACAACTTACCCAGGAGCCTTTGAGTTCTTGAAGGAGTTTTTTTAGTCATGGCAGAGAAACATCAGCAATATAGGATGGAACATTTGGATTTCAGCTACCAGATGCTCCTCTGTGTTGTGTGGATAACTAGAAGACTTTGACCTAAAGTCACCTTGTCCTCATTTCTAACTCACTTTTACGCAGCTGAGATGACAGGATGGGTGCCAAGGCACCCACATGGGCTAATTCATAAATGAAAGGAGTTGCTCACCCTAGTAACATGTCTAGGTTTTCTTGCAGGATCAGGCTTACTCTGCAAGTAGGATAGAATGACTCTAATTCAAAAGAAGCAAAATGATAAAAATTAAAGAAAAGGGGATGTGCTAACTCTTGTAAAACATTACTTCAAAGTGCAGCATCCAGCGTTCAGCCTGAAATGTCATCCCAAATCACAAAAACCAACACGGGGAAGGAAGAGCTGAAAGGAGAAAGCAGCAGCTGATGAAGTGCTGCCATCACTTCTTCACAAACTGCACCCCAAAATACTTCAGAAAACTGACCAATGTAGGAAAACAGAAAAGACCTTTTTATTTTTGTAGCACATTCCTTTGGCAAGGCAGGGTAAAGGCATCATGTGAGCTGAACAGTAAATGAAGGCCTTATGCTTGATAAAAATTCTCCTATTGTCCTAGGAAGGATGAGAGTCAAACACGATACTTTCAGCAGTGCTCAAAGTCTTGTAAATAAAGTTAGCAGACAGGAGTCAGCAGACTGGGGAAGAAAAAAAAAAGAAGAAAAAGAAAAACACTGTTTTTGTGCACAAAACTCAGACACACTGCTGCTGTTTTCAGACCCAAGCTCGCTGTGCTGTACCAGAGATGAACTGGACCCACACAATTCAGCAACCAGCGTATGACATCCACCTACCTCTGCTGCTTCAGCATCCTCCCAAAAATATGTAACACGGGATTTTTAAATAGTACGTTAGCCCAGTTTCCTTTCACAAAGTCTTACAGCAAAGTTCAGAAAAATTCCAAAAGTAGCATATTGATTGCCTCTGGGATTTTCCACTTAGCAATTTAATAGAAAATTACACCCTCACCCAATCTGTGAGGTTTCCATAACCTCCCTCATGAATTTCATTTTCCAGAGTCTAATAAATGTGACCATTAGGCATATTTTCGGATATTGCTTCACCATTAAGCCCGTTTCCTGATATTGCCTCTGGGAACCTGGTACATGGTGTGTGGTGTTTGGACAGCACCTTGCCCAAGAGAACTCAGGTCTGACAGTGTCTGTGCACACAGCTATGACACAAATCGCTATTGTTAATACTCAGTTTGCTTTCCATTTACTAATTTTAGGTCATTATTTCCAAGTGATCGGGTCAGTCAACATTACTGGAGGCCGTGGGATTCTCCTGGGTGCTCTGCTGAGACTAAGGGAAGATCTGCATCTGCTGGAGTAGGCGTTCGTGAGTATCACACTCTCTGCTCCTTGTCACAACACAGCCTGACTACACATAAAACACAAGACAACGACCGGGAGCTGTGATTCCAGTCATCGGGAGTTGTAACTGTAAAATTAGCCAGGGTCCTTTCTCTGCAATCAACAAACAAACGCACTCCGGGCTGTAAAAAAAAAATGTACACCAACTAATATAGGCAAAAGCACTCTTGACTGTAAAAGAAACTACACCCGAAACGAATTTAGTACAGTAAGCGAACTGCGAGTATGGCTGAAGGTGTCAAGTGGTGAGTAAATCAAAGCCCTGATCTCAGCTGTGGTTTGGCCACCCGCACGGCTACGGTGACCCCCTGGTGACCAGCAGACGCTCCGCATCTCACTCCTCCGGAGGGCTGAGGCTCTTCCTCTTGCCACCGTTGAACTAAGGCGGGGGCATGCAGCCCGGCGTCCCCGACTCGGCCGGCGGCTCAGCGCGCTCCCCCCGGCCCTGGGCCGCGATATTGTTGCGATAATCGCTGTAAATTACGGTAATAAGCAGCTGTCGGCGCCAGCCGAGCCCCGTTCCTGGGCTTTGCCTACTTTCCGCAAGCGGCGGCCACACTGGAGCCAAGTTCAACCCCATCCCCGCCGGACCTTGGTCCGGGAACGCCTCCGGTCCCGCTAAATGCAACGAGTTGCCCCCCAGTTCAGCCCCTCCGGGCACCCACCGCCAACGCCGGGGCCCGCGGGAGCGGAACGGCCCCCAGAGCCCGGCGCTGGCGCAAGGCCGCACCAAGAGGCCGCCGCTCCCTCACGGCCGGGCACCCCCCCTGCCCACCGGGGAGCCGCGGGGCCGCAGCGCCTTCCCGGGGGCGGGCAGGGGAGCGTGTGACGGCGGCGGGGCACGGCAGGGGGAGCGCGCCGGTACCCGGGAGGGGTAGGGGGGGGAAGCGAGGGGTGAAGAGCGGGGCGCCGGGGGGGAGCGGAGGCGGCGGGCAGGGGGGACACACACACAAAATGGCGCTGCCCTCTCGGCCCCTCTCCCTCCAGCCCCCCTCTCCGCCACCCCCGCGGCGGGGCCCGGCGGGTGCCGGCAGCCTTCCCCGGCGTGCCGTGTGGCGACGGGCCGGCCTCAGGGTGGCGGCTGACGGCTGGGGCTGGCGGNATTGCGGGCCGCCCTTCGCCGCCGGGCCGCGGCCGCGCAGCCGGCGGGGGTGAAGGCGGCGGCGCTGGCCGGCATCGCCCCCGCGGGGCTTCCCCCGCCGCACCCCTCTTTCCCTCAAAGTTTGGGGCGGGAGGTACGGGGAGAGGGGGGGGAAAGACCGGAGCCAACTTGTCCCGGATCCCTTTATTCACCGCCGGAGCCGCCGTCTCCCAACCCCCGCGTGTTTTGCTGATTAAAGAGACGGACCTTGGTCCTGCCGCCACCGCCGGGTGGCCGCCCGGCCGCCCCGCTCCTTCCTGCCCGCACCATGGAGTTCACCCAGAGGAAGAGAAGCAGGAAATCCCAAAGCTTTAAACTGATCAACGAAGGTAAGGCGGCGGCGGCCGGGGGCGGAGGGGGCGGCCCGGGCTTTGTTCCCTGGCCGGGGGCAGCCCGGACTTTTGCTCCGGGGGGAGCGGGGCGTTACGAAACGCCAGTGCTCCCGCTCCCCCGGCTCGCCTCTCCCTCCCCGTATCGCTTATTTAACTCCGCAATCCTGTGCCTGAACTCCCCGAAACCATTGCACGCCTTTCATTTTATTTCTTTTTCCTTTAACCCCCCGTTCCCTCTCTTTTTTCTTTTTTTAATTATTATTTTGCATCTGTGTTACGTGTTGTTTCCAAAACAGCCCACCCCCCCATAAAAAAAAAACAACCCGAGAAAACATCCCCAGAAAGGTGGACGTGTTTTGTTTGGATTTTATTTTTTTTTTCCAGGCATATCCTTGCACAAAATAAAGTTGGATCGTGTTTCGTGCTAAATCCTTCTGGGGGGGTGGGGGGGAGAAAATGTAAAATCAGGAAGCCAGGAAAAAAAATAATGACACTTGAGCAGCAACGGACCTTCTTAGCATTCAACTCCTGTGGATTTATTGTGTTTTGGGTGGGATTTTTTTCCTCCCCTTGACTGCGTATTTCAAAGAAAAGCCAAATAGAGGTTGCTTTATTAAAAATCCACGCAGCTAATTAATTGTACGTGGGCAGGGGAGAGCCGCTGGCGTAACTTGTTCGCTCGGGGTGTGTTTGCTTTTGGAAAAGAGGATATTTTAAAAGAGATCGCGGGGAGGAAGTGTTTGGATTCATGTCGGGAAGCAGCAGAGCTCTGTGTTTCAGTCTTGTTGTTGTTTTTTAATAATAAATAATAAAAAGATCCAGGCGCTGGTAGGCATTTTAACAGGTGGACATCCCAGCCCTACAGATTTATTTTGATTGGGGCTTTATCCCTTCTCCGTCTGACGAGATCTTTTTTTTCCCCTGATGGATTTGACTTGAGATCTCTTTTCCTTTTGTATTTCCAAGTGTTGGATGGGAATATCTCCATGAAACGCCGTGTGTGTCCTGCATGCCAAGTTCAAGGCAGGTGACTGCTTGAGTGTAATGTCACACTGAGGAAAGAGGGGAAACACAAGTGTCAAGACTTGCTGCCTCGACAGTGATGCCTTCGCAGGCACTGGGCAGAATCACCTTTGATGTGCAGAAATTTAAAGGTGAAAATAAACTCACCTGATGGGAATAGTAAATAATGGCTGTATCAGCAGGGTCTGGAGCATCACTCATCCTCCCTGTTAAAAACTAGAGGGGCTGTGACCCTTCAGACTTCTCTGAGGTGCATTGGAGATCTGTGCACATTAGCAAATCCATCCTGGGTTGAATTTCTACCGAGAACATGTTTTGTTTGTGGGGATTTAGTATCAGAGAAGCTCCCACCCAACTCAGAGGCAGAGTTAGTGCAAGACTGGGCTAGAGCCTGGGAGGTGGAAGTGAAACAGGTGGAAAAGCAAAACTGAAATTGAAGACACGGTTTTCTTTCTGTCTAATGGAGCTGTAAAAATGTGTGCTATCAGAAACAGATGACTGTTTTGCCAGTTCTCAATTCCTGCTGGTTACAGGTTTAGATGTGCTTCAGTGCATGAGGTGATCTATTTAGCTTTCCTTTAATAGGTAAATTCAGTTACAATGGTACATTAATAGTAATTCTTATTTTATCTGGGGTCTCTTTTTGGACATGGAAAGTCAAATACAAAGCCACAGTAAAAACACATTCTAGTGAGAAATATATATCTTTGTACTTAGAGAATGGAGGAGATAAAAATCACATTTTGCCTGTGAGTCTGCACTTGCGGACTCTTTCTCTATCACAGTTGATTAGAAAGATAATTATGTATAAATAGTTGTCTCTTGTAATTGGCCTTTGCCTCTTGCAGGAGTCATTCTGTAATGTCACAGTTTAGTGTTTACTGTTGTGAAATTGATACGGATTTCGCAGTGCCTGGACTGTGACATCCAAGGCAGCAGAAGAAAAACCAAAGGAAGGAGGCTGTGCTGTGCCCGTCCGTTGGCAGCACACCATCTGTTGATGATGTGAGCCCATATAGAGCTTATTTTGTCCCAAAAAAACTTCAGAGCACCTTATCAATCCATAACAACCAGATCGAGAGGAAATCCGCTCCTCAGCCGCCACTGGGCTGGAATGTGGTGACTTTAAGGCAGCAGCTGGAGATCAGAGGAATACTGTGACCAGCTGGATGTATGGAGAGAAATGCTAAAGAAGAAACCACATGTAATCTATCTATCTAAGGACCACAGGTCTGTAAGCCATTTAATTTCTGGTTTCCCCATACACCCAGCAGATCTTGAACACTCTGGAGAGGATGGAAATGCAGAGCGTGGTGGGTTGACCACGGCTGGCCACCAGATGCCCACCAAGCTGCTCCCTCACTCCCTCAGCAAGACAGCTAATAACCATGGAAGGCTGTCAGCATAAATCCTGCTGTTTTTAGCCTTATGAAAGGAGCTTTTACTTCCTCAGTGTCAGCTCTCAAACTTCACCTTTACTCGTTTCACTCGCTGGGCGTGCTCGGTAGGCAGAGGAACCCTTTGTGTAGCACCTTGTCTCTGACCTCTCCAACTCCCTGTTGTGGTTTTTGCTTTCCACTCATTTTCTTCCCAGGCCCTTCTCTTTCTTTTGCTGTGTTAAGCTCAATTCTAGTTTACTTATTGGGTTGTTCCTCCTCTTGTGCCCTCAGGACAGTCATGCTGTACAAATAAACAACACGTAACAAAAAAGTTCAACTTCGAGGGGACCTTTCTGATCCCGTAGCTATGTTGTCAGAGGTACTGGTGTGCTGCTCACGGGAGGAGGAGCTGCCTGTGCTGCCCTCACTTTCTGTGGTGCCTTTTAAGTGAATCCCCCAAAGTGCTCATCCTGGAGTTAATCTCCAGCTCGCTTTATGCAAGGCAGGTGAACATGAAAACCAGTTTACAGAGGGAGCAGCTGAGAGCGTTGGGAACTGGGAGGGCATGAAGGAGTTAGGTGGGGAGGTGGCTGTTTCCAGACACTGAATATATTGTTCAGTCCTGAGCGATTTGCTGAAGGACAAAGCGTGTGCCAGTAGCAGAGTCAGGAATAGCATCCAGGAGAGCTGTCTTTAGACACTTTGGTTTTGTTTTTTGTTCTTGGACTTACTATTCCCTCTGTACACACATGTAAACAAAGCTCTGGCTTTACTGAACACCTGCCTGGGATTACAGCAAAGACCTTCACAGCAAAACATTCTTTTATTTGAAACAGAAATGCAGTGGTGATTTATTTATTTGTTTGTTTGTTTGTTTATTTTTTTTTTCCACCCTGTAACATCTCTGAATATGAGATGCAGATGTTTATTCTTAAGGTCATCACAGATGTTAGTTTGCTGTGAGTATCCTGAGGTGTCCCTGATCCCCCTTTTCTTCAGAATTCAGAGGCCAGTGACACCAGTATGAGTCAGTGTAGCTGAATGATGCAGCCCTCATGTACGTTGCTGATTTTCTGACCGAGGTGAAGTTTGAAAGTTTGCCTTGGTTTCTGGGAAGGTAAAGATTTTTTTATAAATCTGGTTTCCATCTGTAAAGCAAGAAACCAGATAATTGGCATCTGGTGGGATAATTTGCTGTGAAAATGAACACAGTAATTTAGGGCAAGTATAGCTATTCCCTAAAATCTGTGAAATATTTGAGTTGAGTCTCTCCAGCGTGAGCAAAGTTTTTTTAGGAGGTGCTGATACAGAGCACATTTTCTGTGGTTAATTTGATGTACGTGAAATAAACTGGAGATATATTGATAAATGATGTAGTAAAACTGTAGCAATGTGTTCAGTGTTCATTTTTTCCAGATCACTTGAGTTCTAATTTTTTTTATCGTTTTTCATTCCAGATTACCACCATGAGATATATAAGATCTCTGACTACAGCAATGATGTTAATGGAGAGACCAAAGAAACACAACCAGTTTTTTTAGGTATGTGCTTGTGTTGATTAATTTCTGAGCAACATAGCGTGGCCATTTGCAATTAGGGAGGAGAAAAACTCTCTGTGCAAGCACAGGAAGCTCCTGCCATTGTTTAATGTGACGTTCTTTTCAAGAGCCTTTTATTCTACGAATTGCCAATATATCCTTTATTAACACTGCTAAAAGTTGTAATTTCAGACATAAATGTTTATTAGTGTCTACACACAGTGCTAATTATCACTCACTCAGAGAGCCAGATGCTGACTCTGCAGTTTTGCAGCTCTGTGCTCACCCCATTTACATCGCATATTCCCTGGCATGCTTCACTGGCAGTAGTTGGTGTAATTGGGGTATTACATCTTTGACATCTGGATAACAGAAATTCAATTTCCAGGAAGCTGCTATTTGTTTGGTTTTGCTTCTGCCTTGGGTGGGATAGAGGATTAATGTGCTGTCCTAATGTAATGTCCTTTCACCTTTGTAGCTTGCCTGCTAATCCTGCCATGGCAAAATTAAATTAAATCAACAGTTAAAAATGTGTAAAGAAAACAGAGAAGTAATATAGAGTCTACAGCATGATATATACTGTGGCATGATAGGACTGGTTATCAGTGAACCTTTATCTTTCCTGCCCATGTGCTTTTTGTCCCATATAACTCCTCAGCTGCAGAGTGTTTGATCCTTTCCTGCTTCCAGCTCTCTCCTGTCACATCTAGGACCTCACCTGGGTAAAGCACTTACTGGAAAAAATTTGTCAGGCCAAATTCAGAGGAGCAAGGGCCGGATTTTTGAGCTACTATAATGACTTGTGCTGTCTAAAGCAAGTGCTTGGACACCTTGCTCAGGCTTTGGAGAAAGCAGGTGCCTTTGCAGTGGGTGTCTGAGACTACACTTCTTTGTAGGGTGATTCAAGGTGTCTGTAGTCAGTGGGTGTTGCCCCTGGGGCCAGCAAGAAGCCTTGGTCCCGAACTGTGAATCAGCACCTGAAGCCAGTCTGCGTGCAGAGAGCCTTTGTCTCCTCACCTCATAGTGCGACGTCCTCCTTTAGGGCTCAGCAGCAAATAGGAGAGAATAGGAGGATGCCTTGGGCAGCATGAAATCTTCTGATGGTTGGAGTATTTGTGTGGGGGTGACAGCAGAGTAAAAATGGCCTTCCCAGCTTCTCCCAAGTAGGATTTCAAGCAAATATTTCTTCCCTGCACCCATTTCCAGGGAGAAGCGAAGGTGGCTGCTCTGCTTTGTGTTTGGATTTCATGTTCTGTTAGCACTTCTCAGTGAAGTCTGATAAACCTGATGGAGTGAGCTCCACGAGAGGTTTGCTTTGAATGCTTTTGCTTCCAACCTTAAATCATGATAAAGCTTTGGCAGTAGTTAAGCAGTTGCTTAAGCCAGGATGTTTCTAGGCATGCGTGGGAGCCTGTGCTTAAACATATTTGTTGTGTGTCAGGCCAATTGATTTTGGTTTTGGTTTGCCTGTGTTGTGTTTGAGTTTGATTTTGGTTGTTTGTGGGTTTTTTGAGTATGCCCAGCTTTTCATCGTGAGTGAATGTGCTCTGGCATTTAAGTGCCTAAAGTTCACCTATTTCAAGTGCCAGTCAGAATTTAACCTTTAAGAATGTGAGTCCTATCAAGGATCTTCCTTATCAGGTACTGAAATAGTGTTACAGTCCCGGGAGTCCACCTGCAGTTGGCTATGAAAAGAAAGATGCTATTTCCTGGTGATGTCCTGAGTGTCCAACTTTCAGATTGCCTCAGAGCATGCTGGTTTTGACAAGTCTGAATGACATATGACCATGAAAGATTTGTAGACTAGGCTTTTTCCATTTTCTCCCCTTGAGGGTTGGGTTCAGTTCAGTAAGTTACTCAGAGCTCACATTACCTTCTCCACTGATTTTCAATAGCTTGCTTTGGTGTCCCCTTCTATCCAGATTCCTAATGACAAAGGCAGTGATCTGAGATACAGGAAAAGCATTGTGAGGAGCTGAACTCAGCTGAAAGCACTGGAAATCTGAGCTCCCACCTTTCGGTAGGGATCTGGGATGTGTGGCATTTGGCATTCCAGCTTTCCTTTAAAGGATTCCACATTACATGGAGCAATTTTTCATTGTGCTTTAGGGATGGTGGGATCACACTTGCCCCAGCTTGGTGTCCTATCCACTAATAAGGAGGTTCAGATTATATTCACTGCTTCACTTGGTTTCTCTGTTCTATGCCAATATTCATCCCAGAAGGATGTTCACTACGACTTGTTTTAGACACAAGTTTGCTCCCCAGAATATGTTTGTTCTCCAACTGGTTCATGGGATCAGCTGTTGAAACCTCAATGTGGTGCAGCCTTAAGGTGTGAATGGATGCTGAGATACATCACTGAAACTGTTACCTTCTGGAAAGGTGAACTGTTAATGCCAGTGCATAAACCAGTGAAGCTTTTCCAGGAGTGGGATGTGCATCTGTGTTGGTGGCACAGTTGAGAACAGTAAACTCAAACTGAAGGGATGCACTGTTGAGAAGAGGGGAGCTTCTAAGAGTAAACGAGTAAACGAGAAGAATCTACTTTGTTTAAGATGCAGATCAATTAAGGGTCAAGTGGCAGGAAAAACCTGTTGAACCTAGGTGGTCTTTTTTGTAGCAGTACATGGGGGCAGAGCTTGCCTTTGTGTAAAGGTAGCCTGGAAATGGGCAGGAGCTTCAGCACAATTGGAAGAACGTGGTACTGGATGTGACCTGTGTAAAGTCCAACTGCTTTTTTGAATGGAGTCAGGGAAGTTTGCTCATGTGACACAGTGCTGGGCTGGGAGGTGTGGTAGCTGTCCTCTGATCCTTTGTTCTGATAAGATGATAAACAGTAAATCCCATCCTTCTAGGCGAGGACATGCTGAACACAGCCTTCACAAAATTCAGGGAGTGTTGCTGCTGTGCTGCACAGATGAGGACTGCCATCCCTTGGCAGGGTGGGTTATCTGATACCAGGAGAGACTGCTGGACCTGCAAAGGAGGAGGCAGCCCAGTCCAAAGTGCTCAAACCTCAAAGATGGACAAGATTTAAGACAGACCTGACTTGAGTTTTTGCCAGTTATCATCATAAACTCTCTGTCATAGGGCTGCTCAACCAGACTTGGAAATAAATACAAGCCCACGAGGGGGCTGCACACCCACATCTTGGATTAAACCTAGCTTGTCTATAAAGTGCACATATATATATATATTTTGCATACATCCCATTGGTTTTTTTCAGTCTTAATATTTTATTATCATCACAAAAAAGTGGAAATATCATACACCTCCAGACCGAGTGTTTTTACAACACTTTCAACTTGAAATTCAGGCTCTGTGTTTGAAAGGTTAATGTAGAAAACTAATTATATTATCCTGGTAATCAAATGTGTGATGAGACATTTGTCTGTGTAATTAACAGTGAAGAACTTTTATAGTTTCATAAAATGGAATGCTACGCACAGTGTGCTCGGAGCATTTGTTTTGAAGAGGTGTCCAAAACAGAGATGTTTATGACTGATATAAAGTGGAACTGAAATGTACTGTAATGCAGGTGTCTGTGCATTTTACAGCATTTCGCATTGTTGAAATGGAAAAGAGCAGATTAATAACTTTGCTATGTCAGGGTAAAAATAAATAATGTGTTCTTGGAGCAGGGGAGCGATCTGTAAGTTACTCACTAATTTCAAGAATTTATTTTGTCCTGGAAATAACGTCCTTTGCAATTTATTCACAGGGAGAAAGTTGACTTAACACAAGTCTGTGAAGTTCCTTGTTAGTTTTACTAGAATTATATCCCAAGTTTGATGGTAGGAACAGTAGCTTCTGTAATTAAGGCTGCATAAAAGTGAATTTTATGTATCTGTGTTCTCTGGTGATCTAACTTTGTAAAGCATTTCCCTTTGGGGCTGAAGTGTGATCTTGACCTGGGATATTTCCAAGAACTCGGGCAAGTTGTTGCATATGTTATTTTTTTTAATTATATGACCCCATTAATATATACATTTACTGAACAGTTGCTCACTTCTCCTTTCCCAAGTGACTTAGCTGCTGCAGTGTGGCATGAAAGTGAGTGAATTAACACTTCTGTAGCTGCTTCTCTTGGGTATTTTGAACCATGTCACCAAGCTCTACCAAAATTACATGGTGACAGTGGCAGTGGTGAGGCCACCCAGGCTGATACAGCTTCCAGAGAAATAAACCCCCAGATCCTGAGTGTTCTCAGGGTCTGATATTGCTTCTGCAAATTGCTTTGCTTCCATTAACTTGGTGAATGCTTATTAACTTCCCATGTCCCATCATAGGCGGGGTGTCAACCAACCCACGTAGTTCCACGCTTGGTTTGGGAGTTGGGGGTCTAATTAGAATGTGATCCAGTTTTGCTACAGATAATAATACCAGTGCTTCGTGTGTTGAGCTGGAGGTAGTCAAGTGCTTTTAAATGATGTTCCAGAGCACTGCTAAGACAGCTTGAATGTCCCTATGTGTTAGCTTAGGGTAGTCCAAGTGCCTGGCTCGTAACTCATGGTGCATGTTCATGACCACAGCTCTCCTGCTGCCTTGGGATTTCAGTTTTTCATTTGCAAATTGTGTTGTTACCCGTGTTACTTGTTTGTTGTAGAGCCTTGTGTGCCAGCAAGGCTGGGAATCACTGATTTGAGAAATGCCTTCTTACCCCATTAATTTATCTACACAAATGCCCAATTCATATTACCCACAGAGCAGTCACAACTTTCCATGTGATTTAGGAAACCTTTGATCCAGTTGTGCCTATGGTATTTTCCCCATGCTGGCCTTAACCATTTTCTATTTTGGGACTGTCTGCACTAGAAAATGACAGTGGCAAAAAATATCTCGAATTCTGAAAGCTGGGCTTTGATGTGAGCCTGGTTCTTGCAGAGAGGGGCTGGCAACTCCCTGCTAGGATACCTGTCTGAGGGAGCTTTCTGTGGAGCTCGGCCGCAGCAGCAACAGGAGCCCTGCTCGTGTCTCCCTGTGAGGGCTGCTCTGAACCAGCCCTTACAAAACCTCCAGACATGGCACGTGAGTTTTGCTGGCCCTCTTCCAGGCAGAGCAGCATTCAGGTGATGGCTAATAAACTGGTGTTCGATATGTTTGATTGTATAACCAGCTGCAATGATTTATTCTTTTTTATTGAGCTTTCAATACGCGGCGACTTCCACTTTTTCTCACCTCCCATGCCTTGTTTCCTTACAAAGCAGGCTAATGTTGGCAGCTCACAGCTGCTTGTCTGCCTGCCTGTCCCTGACATTCCTGTCCTCTCCACAGCCTCTGAACTCAGCCACCAGTTTCAGCCTAGTTTGACACAAAGTTCTACATCTGTGAGACACAAAGTACCTTCAGCAGGCAGCCTGATGGAGGAAAAAGCCTTATTTGTATAGCCAGGAAAGAAGAGTTTCTGTAGCAGTTTCATCTGCTAAAACACAACATACAATTAGATGCTAATTCATAGTAAACCAAATTGTATCCAAAAAGTCAACTAATAAATATTTCCCTAAACGTTAGAAGCATAAATGTTAAACATAAATTCATTAATTGCAAAATATTGGGCCAAGATAATATTATGGTTATTTGTTTATATAAGTGAAAGGAAGAAAATATCAAATACAGATGATTGTCCAGCCTTCACCCTGTTTGTTCACTTACACACTTTAAAACACATACATTAATTATATTTGTGGTTACCACTTCTCTAATACTGGAATAAAATTATTATCTTCACCATATGTTAAATCTTTTAACTTATGGTTGCATATCACTTTATAATGCTTTGCAGCACCATGGTGATATTTGACAAACTGGGGAGAAGTATAATAATGTGTTTGTAGACAGTGTGCTATATTTATATTAAGTTCAGTAAGTGTAACAATGTAAAGGTGGTCAGCTGTATGAGGGCAAAAAAAAAGGAATGAATGAATTATCTGTAATATTCTGTTAACTGGAGTTGTTTGCAGATCAGCTGTTGCAGACAGGTGCACACTTAGCAGGTGGGTACTACTTCACCCTAGCACAGTTTGCTTTACGTTTGTGCATTTGTAATTTAGGCATTTTTACACCTTTCAAGGTAGGAAATTTTTACACTCTGCACACTTTCAGTATGGAAAGAGATTGAAATGAATTTTGGGGAAATTACTTGACTATTTGATGTAGTAGTTCTGAAAGGTCTTTGTATTGCTTTTTTTAGGTTGCTTATTTTTTAAGATTACAGTCAGGCAATGTGGAAAAAATAGGGTGTATAGAGGGGGCCATCATAGAAACAACTACAGAAGTAATTTTAAAAATTGTTAATATGTTTTGGCTATGATTACTACCATCTTTAGGTACAAGTTCCAAAATAGGCTGTAATTTGCTATGCTTACCTGTTTTGAGTAGTATTTTGTAGGTGTTTCAGTGGTTTGCCAGTAACTTCATTAGTTTCAGCTAAAGCCAAAGGGGAATCCAAATGGCAAAGCCTGGAGCCTGCTGAGGGGAGCCATCCCCGTCTCCCCAGGAACAGTGAGCACCCTGCTATGGGTAACGGGGTAAAAGGAGAGGCTGAAACCTGCACCTCTCATCCCAGGCCTCAACATCTATCTCAGGAGGCTTTTCACAGATAGCTAATGCAGATTTTGAGATTGTAAACTATTTTTTTCCCCACTATTCAATTATCTCACTGAGCATTTAAGAACAAAGGTTGGCTCTTCCATAGGACATGGTAGTTTGAGCTGCTTGGTTTTCTCTATGCACCATCTTATTTTTTTTCCTCACAGCTTTAAATTACATGGTTGTTATCTGTAAACATCATCAGCAGTGGAATAGCTGATACCAAAACTCTGTCACTGGGCCCTAGAGCTCATAGCCAAATGAGATAACCAGGTAGCAAGAAGTTAAGTCTGTTACCTGCCTGCAGATTCACACCATGAGACACCAGCTACTCCCTGCTCCTGTGGGGAAGGCTGCTGCTGTCACTGGCCAATTACAAATTAAAAGCTGTAAAAGGTCATGACTGGGTGAGGGGGGTTGTAAACTTGCACTGGAGACTAAGTCAGGTTTACAGCCTGTGTGTTCTTATGGCCCTTCCTTACAGAACAGAGGACAGATATTCTAAAAAACAAACAAACAATGCACCACATAACAAACACATCAAGAAATGCGAAAATAAACAAACAGAAAAAATCCCTAAAACCAAACAAACAACTCAACAAACAAGTTCACAAAGGAGTAATCTCCCTGTTTTAAGTAGGGATTACGTAGGATGCAAGTTCAAGGTTTGCTGTAGCATAAAGGGAGGGTTTTTTCTATTCAGAGGTAAGTATGCTTGTGTCACTGTATAGTAAGGCCTCTATATGAAGGAACAAGGGACTGGAATCAAGGCTGAATAAGCTCAATTAACATTAATATTTTATGTAATTGGGTAAGAGAAATTTAATCTTTCCAACAACGTGTCACCTGACCAGCCATGGAGCACACAGTTGCTGCACCTGACAGGAGGAGGTGGGTGGGAAGCTTTTTTGACACTCAAGATACATTTAGCTATTGAATATGAATCTATATTGCCAGCATAAAACTCTGAGAGGCTGGGCTACTGCTAACTGGTACAATGGTAAGAGGTTGGTTCATGTTCTGGTGGGATGGGAGAGTATGGAGCTTAGATATGGGTAGATACAGCCACATACAGGAGACAAACAGTCGGGTCCAAGTATCTCAATAGTCAGAGTCTAGTGGTACTCTGTGGCCTCTGGAGGTTGGGAACTGCAAACACTCAACCCCTGGTTGAGTAGGGGCCAAAAAGTGTCATTTTAAAGGAATTGGTGCTGTGATTTGTTAATTAAATCACACCCACGCACCTAAGTCTCAAGCAAACTAACAAAATAAATAGAGTGCAGAACTTCCTTGCAAAGAGGTGTTGTCACTGCTTTAGCTGGGGTGGAAACAGTGCTAGAGTATCACTGCATGGGGTTGACAAATGAGTTTCTAAGTTTGGACAAGAAGCTCTCTTGCAAACTGCCCTCTCTCCTCACTGGGCTGGGCTGGAGCCAGCTGGTGCCCACCAAGGGAACTGATGCACCAGGTCAAGTGGGAGATGCTCTGACTCAGCAGAGGCTGGAGCAGATCGTGCAGCTCCATCTCACCTTCTGCTCACCTGGAGCAAAAACTACCTCTTCAGGTGCTGAACGTCCTGGGGTTCACCAGCCTCACCATGTCCCAGCCACATTGGGCTGGCCTGTGCTGGGGAGGGGGTTGCTGCTTAAGCAACCTAAGCATGCACCTCAGTTTAGGCAACTGAACAGTGATGTTGTGATAATAAAGTTGATGTGCCTGGCGCCTTGTGGAACCAGAGATGATGCACTTTGCATCTTGTGTTTTGGAGGGTTGGTTTCTTTCTACTTTTGAAGTTTCCTTTGCACTATCGCTTTGCCAAAAATAGATTTATTTTGGGAAGCACAAACGAAAATGGAATAGAGGATACCAGGTATTACTGTTAAGTACACTATAAAGGGAGGTTGATTCATCATTTTCATGATCTTTGCTATTGCATTTCCTTGTGATGTTTGATCTTTCTATTACTGGTAAAAAAATAGAAGCTTCTTATTTCAGAAAGGGGCTATGAACACTTCCTTATTACTAGGGAAATGTAATGCGTGCTTTAATGAGCAAAATAGCTACTATCTGCCCAAAACACATATATTCATTGTGCAATCAGCAGTTTTGTATGTAAAATTAATACTTAAATGGTGCCAGGAGTATTAAAGTATGTAATTGTTGTTATTTAAATGCCCTGAATTTATTTGGAACAGTCACATTTTTCTTGTATATATTTTCATTTTGTTCTTGTAATCTACATTTTGAAGACATCCAGCAGTCAGGCTACATATGGTTATAGAAGTATTAGCTGCTTTTTAATTTATTCCTGTATAATCCAGTATTATTAAATTCTATGGAATAAGGGACTGATCCTGTTCATTAAAATCAATAGATGCAGTGTGGCTCTGTGTGTGTGTGTGGTGCTTTCTGTGGGTTATTTTTTCTTTGTAGGATATATCCTTCAGCACATAGCAAGCTGCTACATAAACGGTCTGATCCTTTAGGCTTTACTTGGGGAAAGTATCTACTGAACTCAATGCCTGAATAAGATCAGTCTCTTAAAAGGATAGTTTATTTGAAACTGCTGTAGCTATTATTTCCTTCTGGAGAAAAAATAATCCTACTCATCAAAGCTTAGAAATGGCATCAAGAAAGCCAAGTTCAGCAGGTCTTTCAGCCACGAGAGGTGTCGACCATGGCTGTGTTACAGCGTGGCCCGGTTCAGACCAGTGGCTGCTCAGCCACCTTTTGTCTTTCTTGCCTTTATTTATTTATTTTGTACTCCAGTTTTTATTGGCATCTGAAATCACTAATCTCTACCCATTACCGTTTTTGCTAATTTACAATGATAACTGTGGCTCTGTTTTCATTAGGAGATGAAAGCCGGGAAATTAAAAAACAAATTACAGGGATGAGAAGATTACTGAATGACAGCACTGGAAGAATCTATCAACGAGTTGGCAAAGAAGGAGAAAAGCTGAAGGAGGAGCCTCAAGATTTAGACTTAGCCTGGGCCCAGCGCCTGAATCCCCCTGCAGAGTCCCAGGGGAGCCTTCATCCTTCACAGAGCAGCCCGTGGAATGAGTTGGCACCCCAAGCCAGCCACTTCCCAGGGCAATATGGAACTCGATCCAAAACCTTCCAAAATCAGACACGGAATGTGGCATCCAATGGTGAGATCTGCATTACATACTCATACTTGGGGTTTTTTCCCCCCTCCTTCTACTGTACTACATTTCTGCCTTTGTTGTGGTGATTTATTGTACAGCTGCACTGGAAGGAGTTACAGTTCAGAGTCTATGAAATGAGCACATAGTTATCACTCTGAAAAGGTGTGAAAGTGGGCATGGTGCATTCCACTGCCAGCTGTCTTAGATTTTAAAATGGATTCCTGGAGATAGGACAGAGTTGCTCAATGCTCTTACAGGCTTAATGTCTATACAGTACTTACTAAAACAGCTTTGCCATTGTTGTTAAATTCGTAGCTAATTAAATGTCAACCTCTACCACTCCTCTTTGCAATGAGTCATGTAGCTGTGCAGTGACACAGTTCACAGAGCAGGACTCTACTGCCTTTCATGAGGGGATGGCACTGCCTTTGTAATTGGCCACTGAGCTTCAGGTACAAAATCCCATCACAGCCTTAGCCTCTTGTTCTTCTGGGGCCACTGGAGAAAAGAGATGATGGAGTCTTGCCTATGAACAGCATGTACTGGAGTGTGGTCTGTCTTGTACTGGCAGAGAATTCTGCCCTGGAGTAGATGGTGACATGCCCTTAAAATGCTCTTCTTTTGTCATTTTAAGTCCCAGAGAATAGAGATTTTACTGCCAGATTCCTGATGCTCATCTTTAACAGTCTAAATTAAATTCAGAAAGTTTTTCTCCTGATATTCAACTCTAAAGAGGGGAGTTATATTAGAGGAGTTCTATTACCTAAAGCTGTGCTCTCAAAATCCCACCATAACAACCTTCTAAATGTGGCAGGACCTGAAATTCATCACATCTTCTGCTTTGCCCCGAGAGTCCCCAGGCACCATCAAGGACAGTTCTCTGCATGCATAGAAGTGCCCAAGCCTGCATAGATTAGGTGCCTAGCTCCTGGATCCAGAAAGTAGGTGGAGCAGCACCTCTGTCCCCTCAGGGACCTGATTCAGCATGTCAGCTAAAACACGTTGACAAGATTTGGCCCCATATGCAAGAAGACTTTTCCTGTGAGCAGGGAATGTTCAGCTGATTTATGATCAATCTCTTACAGCTTAGAATGGTCTGTGAGACGGGTTGAATGACCTCCTGGGCTGGAAAGAAGGAATGCCCAGGGTCTCAGCTCTTGGGGAAGTGCACCAGGAGGCACCTTCCACCCCTCCTGTTCCACTGTCTTCCTGCAGAAAGGAATGCAGTCTTTTAGGTGATTACATAAGAATGGGTGTGGACCTTCTCTGCTGGCCACCTTTGAAAAGGTGATCTGGGTAGCTCTTTGGTGAGAGCTGCCTCCCTCCAGTGGGGTGTTGTGATTCCCCCAAACAGCTTTATTGCTTTGGATTCAAAGACTGGGAAGTTAGAAGTTTTGGTGCATTTTTGGGCTATGAGCAAGCTCTGAATCTGCTCCTCAGCACACAGCTCTTCTGGGTGTAACATGGCTGATTGCCCCCATATCTTGCACTGGGAGCCTGAGCATCTAGCTCAGTATTTTAGATGTTATTTAAGGGGTGGACAAAGTCTTTAAAAGCTGAGTGTAGAAATTCTGAACAACACCTCAAGGCAGCTACTCCTTGGTACTTCCATGGTGTTTAACCTCACCAGATCAAAATTTTTCATGTAGGACATAAGCTTATAACCTGGGGCTGTCAGGCCTAGGTCATCTCTGGGGAGATGTCCAGCCATCTATAGCAGGCAGTCTGCATTCACCAGAAACTGTTTCTGTCCCTTGTGGCTAGATGCCATATAGGAAGCCAAGATACTTCTTGCAGGCTGGCTGAGTTACTCAAATTTGAGTGTAATAGGCATGTAATTAGTCCATCTAACTAGAATATTTATCTACATGCATGATGAAGGTGGTTCAAGGAGAAGCTGGCATGGACATTTAGTAGGTGGTCATGTAGAAAGCAATCATGAAAAAAGTATTGCCAAAAATAGATGAAGAGAGAAAAAAAAGGAATAGGAGGAACCTGGGAACTCAGAATCACAGAATGGTGGGGGTAGGAAGGGACCTCTGGAGATCAGCTTACACAAGTTAGGGATTTTAGGTAGATATCTGTGATCCATGGTGTTCAGTGGAATCCTCATGGGGCTGCAAACAGCAAGTAGCAAATCTGCCCTACTAGAGACAACAAACTCATTGAGTCTGCCTAAACTGTTTTAGTTTCGTTTCTTCTGCTCTGTAGCAATTCCAGCAGTGATGCAGCAGCTGAACTTTGGTTTGGTTGTGCCAAGATCATTTTCATGTGGATTGCACTTGCATGCTTTCCAAACACAAACATGCAGTAGCAGTGTTACACCAGGTGAATTCACCCTCAGGAGACCCAGCTGCAAGAACCACTGTCCTGGGCTACTTGCTGCTTACATGGAGGGAGCAACTAACATATTTGTGATGTCTCCTTCTCTCAGTCACACAAGCTGGTATCAAATTTGCCTGCTGGCTAGCTTCCAAAAGAGAGGGAGATGGCTCTTTAAAGACTCTTTCATAAAAATAAAAAGTCTGTTCTCCTTTTAAAATTAAAAATTGATTTATAACAAGTTGAAAAGGCTTGCTTTTGTCCTCTAAAAATGATAAAGATAGTGCTTGGAACAATGACTGAGAAACACTCTACAAGATGTTTCTTACAACACGGTAACTGATCAGAGGAGGGAGGATAGAAAGAAAATAAAAAACCCTCATGAATATGTATGAAGCCAGTAGAACCCTGCTTTGATTTGAAATAGTGGTGGTCTCTTTTCCCATTTCCAGTACCTATGGTAGATTTAGATGGGTAATTTCTATCAATGCTAATGGGGATTATAATGTAAATCCCCCATGCCTCAATGGGAAAATAGAGCCTTTGGTTTTCCATCAGGAGCCTGTGTGCTTTCATTATCAATGTGTGCTATTGCAGCAGGAAAGATGTACAGGTGTTTACTGGTGCAATCTGTCCAAGTTNCGAGAGTCCCCAGGCACCATCAAGGACAGTTCTCTGCATGCATAGAAGTGCCCAAGCCTGCATAGATTAGGTGCCTAGCTCCTGGATCCAGAAAGTAGGTGGAGCAGCACCTCTGTCCCCTCAGGGACCTGATTCAGCATGTCAGCTAAAACACGTTGACAAGATTTGGCCCCATATGCAAGAAGACTTTTCCTGTGAGCAGGGAATGTTCAGCTGATTTATGATCAATCTCTTACAGCTTAGAATGGTCTGTGAGACGGGTTGAATGACCTCCTGGGCTGGAAAGAAGGAATGCCCAGGGTCTCAGCTCTTGGGGAAGTGCACCAGGAGGCACCTTCCACCCCTCCTGTTCCACTGTCTTCCTGCAGAAAGGAATGCAGTCTTTTAGGTGATTACATAAGAATGGGTGTGGACCTTCTCTGCTGGCCACCTTTGAAAAGGTGATCTGGGTAGCTCTTTGGTGAGAGCTGCCTCCCTCCAGTGGGGTGTTGTGATTCCCCCAAACAGCTTTATTGCTTTGGATTCAAAGACTGGGAAGTTAGAAGTTTTGGTGCATTTTTGGGCTATGAGCAAGCTCTGAATCTGCTCCTCAGCACACAGCTCTTCTGGGTGTAACATGGCTGATTGCCCCCATATCTTGCACTGGGAGCCTGAGCATCTAGCTCAGTATTTTAGATGTTATTTAAGGGGTGGACAAAGTCTTTAAAAGCTGAGTGTAGAAATTCTGAACAACACCTCAAGGCAGCTACTCCTTGGTACTTCCATGGTGTTTAACCTCACCAGATCAAAATTTTTCATGTAGGACATAAGCTTATAACCTGGGGCTGTCAGGCCTAGGTCATCTCTGGGGAGATGTCCAGCCATCTATAGCAGGCAGTCTGCATTCACCAGAAACTGTTTCTGTCCCTTGTGGCTAGATGCCATATAGGAAGCCAAGATACTTCTTGCAGGCTGGCTGAGTTACTCAAATTTGAGTGTAATAGGCATGTAATTAGTCCATCTAACTAGAATATTTATCTACATGCATGATGAAGGTGGTTCAAGGAGAAGCTGGCATGGACATTTAGTAGGTGGTCATGTAGAAAGCAATCATGAAAAAAGTATTGCCAAAAATAGATGAAGAGAGAAAAAAAAGGAATAGGAGGAACCTGGGAACTCAGAATCACAGAATGGTGGGGGTAGGAAGGGACCTCTGGAGATCAGCTTACACAAGTTAGGGATTTTAGGTAGATATCTGTGATCCATGGTGTTCAGTGGAATCCTCATGGGGCTGCAAACAGCAAGTAGCAAATCTGCCCTACTAGAGACAACAAACTCATTGAGTCTGCCTAAACTGTTTTAGTTTCGTTTCTTCTGCTCTGTAGCAATTCCAGCAGTGATGCAGCAGCTGAACTTTGGTTTGGTTGTGCCAAGATCATTTTCATGTGGATTGCACTTGCATGCTTTCCAAACACAAACATGCAGTAGCAGTGTTACACCAGGTGAATTCACCCTCAGGAGACCCAGCTGCAAGAACCACTGTCCTGGGCTACTTGCTGCTTACATGGAGGGAGCAACTAACATATTTGTGATGTCTCCTTCTCTCAGTCACACAAGCTGGTATCAAATTTGCCTGCTGGCTAGCTTCCAAAAGAGAGGGAGATGGCTCTTTAAAGACTCTTTCATAAAAATAAAAAGTCTGTTCTCCTTTTAAAATTAAAAATTGATTTATAACAAGTTGAAAAGGCTTGCTTTTGTCCTCTAAAAATGATAAAGATAGTGCTTGGAACAATGACTGAGAAACACTCTACAAGATGTTTCTTACAACACGGTAACTGATCAGAGGAGGGAGGATAGAAAGAAAATAAAAAACCCTCATGAATATGTATGAAGCCAGTAGAACCCTGCTTTGATTTGAAATAGTGGTGGTCTCTTTTCCCATTTCCAGTACCTATGGTAGATTTAGATGGGTAATTTCTATCAATGCTAATGGGGATTATAATGTAAATCCCCCATGCCTCAATGGGAAAATAGAGCCTTTGGTTTTCCATCAGGAGCCTGTGTGCTTTCATTATCAATGTGTGCTATTGCAGCAGGAAAGATGTACAGGTGTTTACTGGTGCAATCTGTCCAAGTTTTCACATGTGAATCACCATGGTGTAGAGTCTTTGTTAAGAAGGAAACAAAAGCCATCAGCTGTAGTCTTTCAGATACTGTTTCCAGAAGCCCACTAGAATATTGGATGGTGGTCAAGAGAGCAGACAGGCTTTATCCCAAGGAGTTTATTAGTCTAAACCAACTGAGAAAACACTGGAGGAAGGAAGGTCTTAACTATGTATTTGTCTTCTATTACTTATCTCTCCTAATTTCCTCGGACCCCATTTCTGGGGTACCTGCTTTTCTTACTGAAAGGTACAGAGTTATGGTGATGCTTTTAATTTATGAGTAGTCTTGAACCTCATCTGCTTAAAAGTCTACCTGTAACAGACAGGTAAAGGGTCTTGGCAGAGCCAGGTTGTGGGATTCTGAGTCATCTGCTGCAGAGCTAAAGATAACATTATTTTTATTCACTCTGTACCTGTAACAATGAGCTAAACACTTTATGGACCATTGAAAAGATAAAATCCTATCCATGCCCCAAGGAGCTCTGAGTGAATAGACAGCATACAAAGGATGGGCAAGATCAAACTAGGCAGAGTCCTGCTGAGTCAGTAACCTCTTTTATTTTAATTTGAGACTCTTCAGCCTGTTTTCCAGGTCACTCTTTTCTTTTAAAAAGTTGTTTTATTTACAGCTGAAACCTTGGAGAGAAGACAAGAGTGGAACTTTTGCATTCAGGTTTCTGAGATTTGCAGAGATTGTTAGAATACTCTGCTTATCTTAATGCTGTATTAACAGTTTTTGTCCATGGGTGATATTTGAAAATAACCAACATTTGTGATTACAGTAGTGTGGACAATCTAAATAACTGAGGAAAAGAGGAGAGTGACACCCAGAAGGTGCCAACAGTCTTTAAATGATGTATCAGTTTAGCTTCACAAATAGCTAGCTCACTTTGGGGAGAGTGACCACCAGTTTGCTCAAGTCTGACAGATGTTGCTTAAGGGCTGAAGGACTGAATGGAAGGAGGTGCCTGGGGAGGGAGATGTGAGGATGGAGGAACACACTGGAAGAATGAGGAAACAATGGGAGTGCTGGGATAGGTGGGATTTCAAATGAGGATTGAAGCTAGAGGATCTTTGTGGGTCTCTCTGTTTAAAGAACACAAACCAAAAAGTATTAATAAACTGGTTTGGCTTCTGAGGAAAGCAAAAGTAATAATGAAAAATGGGAGGATTTAAGAGCGAAGATTAAATGAGTTGCTTATGTTCACTTTAGCTAGGTAATGATTAAAGGGCACCTGATAACTGTCAGGCTATGGAAGAAAAAGGGAAATGTGCTCTCTGAAGTCTACCACATGTGACACCAACCAAGATGATTTTTGTTAGATCCATTTATACCCATCTTCATGAAACGATCATCCCTCCTCTTGCATGCTTTGATGAGCAGTGAAACAGCCATCAATTTAAATGGCTGTGAGCACATTATGAAGCAGAGGGGGGTGTATCCCATCTGACCTCTGTTGCTAGCAGGTTCTGTGAGGTGTTTGGTTGAATTCTGAAATTCTTATTTGTGTTGTTAAAGCAAGAGGTACAGGAATTGGAAACTGAAGTGCAGGATACACATGTGCTGCTAAAACCTGAAATCCCTCAGCTCTTACAGCCTGTCCTGATGCAGAACTGTAAAGCAGGGCAGGAATAGAAGCACTGCAAAGGGCTAGAACTAGAATTATGTAAATTCAGTTAAATACTAGTAAGAATTGCTAGGAAAAAAACCAGCAAAACAGAACCTGTTGAACTACTATATTATTCTATATTAATTTGCTAAAGGAAACGATGCAAAGTCCATCTCATAGGTCACAGCTCTGAAAATGTGCCATAGAAAACAATCTCACCATAGCAAACAGAAGAGCAGATTTGCCAGCTTTCCTTGCTGATGGTTCTTTTCCATCCTGTTTTTGTTTTGTTTGGTTTTTATTTTCTCTGACTGGGGTATTTTAGTTTCATTCTCAATTCTTCACATGGTAAAGAATCACAGGTAACATTCAAGCAGTTTAAAAATTCTTAGACCCTCGTTTAATGTACAGTATTTATACTGTCTTCATTCTTTGTAAGACTGTTCCAGGAGATGGGCTTTCTTTTGTGTGTATATGTGATAAAGTATGTTTATAATGAGGTTTGGTGCTATTGTTATTCAAGATGAATGAGCCTGACAATAGAAGCCCTGCCGTGAGGAGTGCATTGTATTCATCCTCTGAGCAGTCTTCTCCAGCCCATGGAACACTGCATCCCTTACTGTACATAATTGCACATACCAGGAACTGGATAAAAACTAGTGGCCTCTTCCTTTTAAAAGAGACTGCTGAAAAATTATTCTCTGGCTTGCTTTGGATCTGATTTCACAATGGGGTATATTGATAATAGTTTCAACTGCCTGCTGGTAATGGTTGTTTGGGTGTTCTTGTGTGGGTTACACCATCTCTCCTCCACCTTGTTCCTCTCTCTTTCAGGAGAAATCCCAATGGTGAATTCATCAATTGGACCAAACTGCTGTACGTGTAATTGTCAGTCAACTCTACAGGCTATTCTTCAAGAGCTCAAGACCATGCGAAAACTGATGCAGATTCAAGCAGGTACAGTGCCTGGTCACATGCAGGCACAGACAGAATGAGCACCTGGGTGAAGGTGACCTTGTTCATTGCATGGGGGTTGGCTAGATGATCTTTGGAGGGCCCTTCCAATACAAACTATTCTATGATTCTATGGTCTTGGTATGAGGTTCTCAGAAATCTTATGTGGAGCCTCAGGAAAACCTGGACTGTTTCCTTGCCCTCTTGACAAGTTGCTCAATGTCAAATTTTCACAGACTTTTTGGAAAGGTAATATTGAGTTCTCAGATCCTTACGTGTAGCATGGGGTGTTATCTTGAAGGAATCTTTTAAGGCTACATAAAAAAAATAAAAATCTAATGTGATTAGTAATGGGAGCTGACTGGAGGGGTCAATATGCACTAACCACCCCAGTTTGGTGTCATGGTGTGTTCTTTCAGAGGTGCAGAGTGCTGCTTTACCTGTTACCTATTCAGCAGTTCACTAATCTTGGGCGTAAAAAAAATAATTGGAAGGGCACTTAAAGTTATTGTATAACACTTCCTTCAATGATCTTTAAAGCTACAGCTCCATGGTAATCTCAACTGAGCTAGCCGCTGCATGTTGTGGCCTCCACCCTTCTTCAGGCTGGTCTACTGGCTGAACCAGCAATAATCTTTCACTGGGGAAAACTATTAATAAAGTCTGGTTTTCTGCTAGATAAGGAGCTGAAACAGAACAGGGCAGAGCCAGAAGAGCACTAGAGTCAGCAAGGTTAACGAGACCGTGGCAGCTAGGAGTTAGGTAAGTCATCCTAGGGATGCTGGGAAGCTGCTTCCAAAAAAATAGTGTTAATGCTAATGAGGAGTTGGAGACACTGGAGATTCTGTCAGTTGAGTTGCCCATCCAGTGGAAGCAATGGGGAGTGGAGCCACAGAGGTTTTTCTCTCAGAGTGGCTGGATGTGACCTCTGTAAGAAGAGGGAGTGTTGAGTAATTAACTGTAATATGGGTGGAGTGAAGGGCTGACTAAACTCCCTGTCTCCACGGCGTATAATGCTTGAGCGAGCGACAGGAGGGAACAGACAGGTTTTGTAAGACTGGTTGATGCACATAAAATGCTTTTCTGAAAGTCAAAGGTTTACAGAGAAGCACAGGCAGGCCCAGTTTCACAGCTTGTGCTGGGACAGGGAATTCTTGAGGCAGTTGCACCCATTTCATTGAAATTCCGTGCGTGACTAAAAATGGCTCGTGGGTGAGAGCTACAGAATGGAGGTTTATGCCAGAGGAGCTGGCTTCTCAGCAGCAGGAACGTTTATTTATTATGTATCTACAGTATAAGTACCTTGTTAATTAGTGAATCTCTTGATTCACTGGGAATAGTTCATGTTTTCTGTTAGGCGTGAAATGATGATTTTGCAGAGAAAGAAAATCACTTGGCACTTTCCTTGCTAAAAGAAGAACTAAAATGCAAACATAGAAGTGAAAGTGTAATGGTATTCAACCACCCTTCTGTCTGAATGATAAACTACAAATTACAGTGTTGTAAATCCTTGGCAGAAATGAAATATCCCAGAAATCTTCTAATAAACAGTATTTTGTGGTTTGATTTGTTTTTGTTTCCTCAAGCTTTGTAGACAACTATTTGTAGTTCAGTTGTAGCTTGGATGAGTTTGATGTACACATGTGGCACTTCTGGCTTTCTTTGTTCTGACCTTGATCTTACTGATTCATCCAGCCATATAATTGTATCTGTGTGGCATTCTGCTGGAAGTCTTGCTCACTTTGATACAAGTTCAGGATTGGTGCCTTAATTTATACAAATGATTGTCAATACTGGAAAATGCAAAAAATTGCTAAATACAAAATTTGGTCTCATATTTCAGAGGTAACACATGAACTGTCAGTTTCTGCACATGAACAAAACGAACTGATGCAACTTTGGATTACTTTTTGTCCCCAGAAATTAAACTATAGAATGGTGTTTCACTCGTTCTTGACATAATGGTACTTGAAATGTTCTTGCTGAGCTAATTAACTCGGTGACTACATTAATAAGAATAACTGTTATTGCATTGGCACTTGTATTATCTTACTTTATCAGGAAAAGTTGCTCAAATCCAGTGAGATACTCAGTCATTCAAGAGGATATACAAATTAATCATTGCTTCAGTCCTTAATGGCACCAACTATCCAATGGTCACTAGGAGAAAGAATCACATAATCCTGATTTTCCTAAAATGCTACTCATCAGTGTGTCTTGAAGACAGTCATAGTGGAGCTCAGTGTCCTTATCCCCCTTGTACAGGCTGAAAAATTTTGCGAAGGTGGTAAAATGTAACTGTCTCACATGCACAAACAGCCCTGAAAGCCATCCCACCTATCTCAGATCAGTTCAGTGTGTCAGCAGGTAATGGTGCATCTGTGCAATTATGTTTGTGCTACTGTCTATACATTTAATTCATTACTTTCTTCCATTCAGTTGGGACTCAAAGCAGACAGCAGCCTCCTGTTCCTCTGATTTGTGCACAAAAGTCAACGATATCAAGAAAGAGAAATAAAAAGAAAAAACTGCCCCTCAAAATTGTTGAACCACTTAGCATGAATAAGAAACCCAGCTCTGCAGAGAACGACAAGAAGCTGTCAGCAAACCCCGACCGAGCCAGTCTGCAGGAAGCTGAACCTCCCCCCAAACCAGAAACCCCTGTTTCAGGATTTGGAATCATCCTCGAATCAGCTTCATCAGATGTAAGTCAATATTTTCATATGAGGATTTTAGAGCAGTAACTCATTCAGAAGTACTCAAGTCAGGTTGACCTGTGTTCCCACTTTTTGTTAGAATAAATGAGCAAATCCTCTGCCTAGGGTGGAGGCAGCAGGGGCAGATGTGGAGAGTACTAAAAAAAAGTTCTGTTGTGTTGGGTTTTTTTTCCAGCTTTCATGAGTGGGGAGTTTTCCCTTGAGTTCCAGGCTGCCTGTTGTTTGAGCTTGCACTGGAAACTTGTTCTTCATCTCTCCTGTTGCCAAGAGCCACCCTGGATCAGGAGCAGTGAGAAGTGCTGCGTGTATAAACTGCTCACAGCCCTGTCATTCGCTGATGAGCGCACGTAGTCCACACGGCTGCCCTTATCCTGCCAAGGTGTATTATGTGCCTTGTTTCATGCCTGGCTGGTCCATTGGCTTCAGGGGACTCCACCTCTCTAAAGGCCATACCTCAGGCTTTGCTGGGTTTTGTGGTCTTCATCTCTGTGATTGCTGGATGAGGATCTTGGCACTGCTGATGTGTGACTAAAGGGGACAAAATTTGTTGCTCTAAAAACAGATACTTTCCAGGTGTAAAATTGCAATAAGCATATTTTCTTGATTCATGTGACACGTACACATTGACAGAAATTTCATGTATCTGGTGGCTGATTGGCTTTGTTTCATGACCAAATAGATGTCATCTGAACCAGTTGACTGATGAGTAAACCGATCGTTAATTTCTCTAATACATTTTTAATTTTGAGCAGGCAGTTTCCAATTTCCTAAGTACTATGAGCTAGAAAAACATAATTAAATTCAGTATCAATAAGCATAAATGAAAACAATGCAGCAGATAATATTCTACCTTTCTGGAAGTGGGAACTAATAATACAAAAGAGCAGTCATGATAATGTGGTTATACAGATGCAAGCCACGCCACTAATGAGATTGCAGTCTCGTGCCACAGAGTCATTGTAGTGATACAGATTGACTAGTTTGACACTTTTTCTAAGGTTTTCCTTTTGTAGCATCATGCTTAATATCATTTGAGGCAATGGTTCAAGGAGGGGCTGGTAATTTATCTCCAGTGTGCAATTTGTGCTTATAATTTTTCTTTGCTCGTGGCACTCTTTTCACCCTGAAACGTGGTTTCTTTCAAGATAGTTTTGGACTTGCAGTGGAATTTAATTTGACTTTATGGACGTGTTGCATCACTGGACACAATTCTTCTTAGGTGCCAATTTGACCTAGGGAAAAAAAAGAATAGAAAAGTAAACATGGGGCTCATAAATCAGGTCTTCACCTGCCCTTCCATATATTGGCCCCTGCTTTCCACAATAGTTGTTTAACTAAATTTACTGAGGCAGAAGCCTGAGACAAACAAATTGGTGTTATTTTGTCTTTGAAAATAAAACAGTTGAGTTCTGAAATAGATCTATTTAACATCGAAAATAAAATGTGACCTTAAACATTTTGAGATGGCTAAAGAAAGTCACTTCTTTCAGAATGAATGGCTGTATTCTTCCATTTGTGCATCTCTAGTGTGCTTGCAACCAGCACGTCTGAGTGCCTGAAAAACTCAGACATGCTACACAGCAGCATAAATAAATATTCCCTTTGAGAACATTACACAGGTTGTGTGTAGCATGTGCTGTGTCATACACCAGGGCTGCTGCTGCTACTTATTTTGCCAACATTTATTGAACTTAAAAAAAAAAAATTAGCTTAACATGTATAAAATTTGGGCTACCTAAAGCAGTGCAGTGAGTTCAGGTTTGCTGAGGTGAAATAATGCTACTTATGGAGGAGGAAAAAGTCTTTGTGAGACCAACTCTTAATCTGGCCCATGAATCAGATAACCTGCTTTTTAAATGTAATCATCTGATACTCTTAGTTAAACTTTCTTATGTTTGTTTTACTGTAATAACATTTCGTTTATAACCTAATAATTTCTAATTTGCATAGTACAACCTACTAAAACATCTGGGATTAAATCTAATTTGCTGCCTGTTAATTTTAGCACAGCAAAAGCCTTTGGCATTCAGGTCTTATTTTATTTTAAATAGTTTACCCACCAGTTCCTTATGCCATGATCATTACTAACAAATGAGTTTCCTTTTGGGAAGTCACATTCATAGTGATCACAAAGTTCAATTAGGCACTGATTATCTTTGACTGAAGAATAATTTATTCTTAAAAGAAAGAATAAATCAGCATTTTGTCTTCAAATTATTTCAGTGACATACAAACGGATTCCTATATTAAGAATAAAATAGTCAAAACTGAAATACTAATAATGACTGCAGCATGCTGATGCACTGGTAGGGCTTGACATGTATTTTGCAGCTGTACTAGTGGAGATGATTTGTCTGCCCTACATGTCTTTTATCATTGAAGTCATCTTCTATTGCTATCGTAAGACCCAAGACTCAAGTAACAGACTAGGACAGGATACCTTCATCACCATGACAACTACATTCTGGTTTTTGATTAACATGAAGTAGAATTTTTCCCAAGTTGTAAACTTGGCCCACATTTATTTGCTCTTGAAATTTTTTTTCTGTCACCAGAAAGTTTTACATATTAAAAACCCACCTACAGCAGAAAATTCTCAAATGTCAGATAGAGCAACTCTGACTGTTTTGCTGGATCCAACACTTTGAAAGTTCTCAAGGTAAAAAAACAACTTTTCATCCAGAACAAGCTGAAAATCTTAACGTGCTTTTCAGCTTTATTTTTTTAATTACTACCTGCATATTTTAAGATTCTTCATCCTGGCTCCCCAAAGCATTGTAATCTTCATTTTTATCACACAATACACATGCATATCCAACAATGGTGTGTGCTTTGAAAACGATCTACTTGCTTTAACTCCCTTGAGACTGATTTCTAAAAATCCATGGGAAAAGAGCTATGCAGCCAAATCCTTCTGAGATTGGCAGCCCTTTCTGCTGTCTAGACTCAAGACGTTTGCAGGTGATTTGATGGGAGATGGCATTTGCTCTGGCTCTGTAAACATCTTTGAAAACGTGCCATCACTGGTGGATATATTTTCATGTAGGGGAAAAAAAAGAGCACGTTATGAGGAGCAAAACTGTAATATTAGCTCATTTTCTCACATTGTGACCACTGGTTTCTCCTCCCTTGCCAACTTCCAGATAAAATAATAAACATTTTAGTTTATTTGTGATATATTTTCATTCTGGATATGTAATTATTCCATACAAGTACCTAATAAGCATTGTGAGGTAGTTGCAGAAGAAAATACAGCAAAGACTAGATGACCTTTAAAGGCCCTTTCCAACATAAACCATTCTATGATTCTGTGATTAAATATTGTTTATGTAATTTCTGATATGTACAGACAGGGGCAGCAAAAAGACTCTTATTAAGGGAACTTCCTTGAAGGCCTTTGTCTGCTTTGGCCCACGGTGTACTTGAGACTCTTGTGAAATACAGGGTCACTTTGTTTCCTCTCCACCTCCATCTCACTTTCTAGCTGTCGTGTAAATCCCTGTGATTTACCACTGAGGATTTTTATGCTGAAATAAGCTGTCTATCTAACAGCATCCTCTTCTAAGGACATTCTTTAGGAACATGAAACAGAGGGAGAAATGGATGACAAGCAAGTGCTAACTCCAAAGGCAACCTCAGTCTTGTCATCTAGGCCTACTCACAGGAGCCATGTCTGTGCTGGGAGTCCTCTTGGGCACCCATGTGGAACTGGTAGCCCTGCATTTGTGCTTCTAGGAAATGCCCAGTTGCCCCACAGCACATTCACTCACATCATTTGGCAGTGAAATGTGTCTATAAAATAGATAAATGCCCAGAAAGCATCACATGTGAGTCCTGCTCTGGGATGATCCTCTGGTTTGTCATTATTATCCACTACTGAAAGGTATCTCTTTTTTTTTTTTCTATTTGATAGCTGTACACCTAGAATTAATGTCAGTAATTGTTCCACTGTTACAGTGGCTGGACATGAGGATGATTATTTGATTTGCCATTTAAGGTGCTTATTCACTGATGGGGTCTGATTTCAGTGTAGTAGGCCGCTGTGGTACTGAATAGCTGGGTAGAGTCATGGTTTGATTAAGTGATTGTAAAGTCTCCCCAGATGCATGATTGAAATGAAATAATGTCTCTGAATGCTCCTTTAATTAAAACATTTGTATTCTTTTGGTAGCCAGAAGTGCAACTTGCAGAAGGCTTTGATGTCTTCATGCCGAAATCTCAGCTGGACTCTATCTTATCAAACTATACTCGCTCAGGAAGCCTGCTCTTTAGGAAGCTGGTCTGTGCATTTTTTGATGACAAGACTTTGGCTAACTCTTTACCAAATGGGAAAAGGAAAAGAGGGCTCAATGACAACCGGAAAGGACTAGACCAAAATATTGTGGGTGCAATAAAAGGTATATATTTTTTTTTTTTGCTTTCTTTTATATGTGTAATTAGAGCATGTTCTTAACTAAGGAGAGTGTAAGGGGATTAGTGTTTCTGACGTGTGCTAGGTCTATTAAACTATGCAATCTTATTTCTGTTCCCTTTCATACACTTGTTAAAAATAACTTCTACAGGGACAGCTTGTGTTAAATTTTAAGCCAGTGATCCCAGTTTCTGAAGTCAGGCTCTAAGGTTAGAAACTCCATGTTCATACAGGATAATTATTCTTTTTTCCGGATATCAGAGATGCAAAGGAGTCTTGAAACCATAATGACAGTGTAACTGATCCTCTTCAGTCAAAATTCTGAGGCTTGCACTGCATCTGACTGTGTCAGCTCCTTAAATAGCTTAGTAGTTAGTGGCTGGATTGGGAAGAGATGGAGGAAGGTAATACTGGGACTGAGATGAGTTTGATGCTCATAAGAACAGTGCTGGTCCTTCTCCTGTGGGAGCAAATTTTGTAGTTGGTGCAAGGATCTTGTGCTGCTTTCTGCCTTCCAGAAGAACAGGTGTACCTCTAAACTCTGTGATCATAGCATATAAAGAGCTAGTATTAGGCCAGAGGTTCTGAACTGGATTCTGTTCTTTTGAAATCTGATACAGCAGGGAAAATACCCAAGTTACCAAAAGGGAGGCTGTGTTGCAAAGTAGATCTCATTGTAGAGATTTTGCAACTACCTCTGTGACCACCTTTGGCCCTCTCCCTGACTCCCCATTCAAGAAAGACATTGACATACTGGCTTGAGTCCAGTGGGGGGCCACCAAGACTTGTGGTAGTGAAGCAGGTAAGTGGTGAAGTATGTATGTTAAGTCATACATGAGGAGAAGCTGAGACATCTGGAGAGAAGATGATTCAGGACAGACCTTATTGCTGTCTGCAGCTACCTAATGGGATGGTGTAGAGAAGATGGAGTCAGAGGCACAAGAGGCACCAGACACCTGCAGAATTTCAACATGATGTAAGGAAAAGCGTTTTCAGCAATACAGAGGATGAAGAGTGGAATAGGGTCTCAGAGGGGCTGCAGGATCTCCACCTCTGGCAAGGTCACAATCCAGAGCATCATGATCTAGTTGGCCACAACATGAGCAGCAGGCTGGCCATGGAGACCTCCAGAGTACCCTTTCAACCTGTGCAATTCTGCAATAAAATATATATTGTGGCTATGTCATAGCTCTGACACATCTTACAGAGATGCCAGCAGACTTTCGTATAGTTATAATTAGGTTTAAATCACAAACACTTTTTTATACCTTCCTTTCTTGAGCTCAATAATCTGCAAAAATCTGAAGTTGAATTCACTCTTATCTGTATCTCATTCTTGCTTAAAAGCTTTAATAAAGAAATTAAATGTCAGAAAAAGGGGTTCAAAATTACTTATAAAAAAAAAATCTCTAATTTGAGCAGCACTGTGATGAACGTTTTCAGGAGGTGCAGCAGCACTATTAAAACAGCAGTCATCACCCACTGCAGAGAGATGTGTTTCTCAGAAGCTAAGCTCCTATTACTGGAGCAAATTATGGGGCTTGGTTTAACCTCTTCCCTTGAGTTAGGGAGAAGAAAGAATGGTAGTTGTAACCCCAGTAGATAAATTCCATTGGTGATGGTCCTGCTGAGTAGCACTGTAGTGATCTCTGTTAGTGTTTACAGCACTGCCCAAATCCTGGTGCCTGATCCCTGGTTCAGGAGCCTGACCCTAAAAGCTGTGATGGAATAAGATGCCAAGGTCTGATGTCTTGTGGATCTTTACTCAGCCTGGCTCCAATAGCACCCTTCTTCCCTCCAAAGAGCTGGGCTGCTGAACACTGTGGTTTCATTTATTCCAAGAAATAACTGAGCCAGTATGAAGTCTCCACAAGAACAACATCATGTTGTTTGCATTATTATCATTAGGACATTCCTCTGCCACGTGCCCAGATATCCTTTAGTGGCACTTTTAGTCCTTTTCCATAACAGAAAAGTGGAGAAAAAGCTACATTCATGACAAAATTAGGCAGAAAACTTAAAGGAGGGACTGTTTGCTTGAAAATCACTCTTCCTGTGTCTGAAAACATTTTAATTGCCATCCTTACAAGTAATTGAATGCTTCTGCAACAGGATGATTAGCCAGGGAGAAATTCTCTCTTTGGACTTTGGGTATTCAGGGGCACTTGTTGCATCAGTTGCAGCATTTCTCCTGGGCAGTCATCTTCCCTTGTGAATCCAATCAGTCTGTCACTCAGAAGGAGGGAAAAAAGATTTAAAAAAAAAAGTGAAACCCCTGAAGTTCAACAAGGCCAAGTGCAAGGTGACGCATCTGGGTCAGGGCAACTCCCATTATCAATACAGGCTGAAGGATGAAGGGATTGAGAGCATCCTACAGAGAAAGACTTGGGGGTGCTGGTGGACAAAAAAATGGTCATGAGCTGGCAGTGTGCATTTGCAGCCCAGAAAGCCAGTCAGTCACAGCCTGGGCTGCATCACAGGAATCATGGCTGGCAGATTGAGGGAGGGGATTCTGCCCCTCTGCTCTGCTCTGGTCAGACCTCACTTGAGTATTGCATCCAGCTCTGGAGCACCCTATACAGGAAAGACATGGAACTGTTGGAGCAGGTCCAAAGGAGACCACAAAAATGATCTGCAGGCTCTGAGGAAAGGCTGAGAGAGTTGGAGTTGTTCAGCCTGGAGAATTAAAAACTGAGGAGACCTTCTTGAGGCCTTTCAGTACTTCAAGGGCCTGTAAGAAAGATGGAGACATTTCACCAAAGCCTGGAGTGACAGGCTGAGGGGCAATGATTTTAAATTGAAAGAGTTTAGGTTTAGATTGGACATTGGGAAGACATTTTTTTAGTGATGAGGATGATGAGATGCTGGAGCAGATTGCCCAGGGAAGTTGTGGCTGCCCCATCCCTGGCTACATTCGCAGACAGTTCGGACAGGGCTCTGAGCAACCTGATCTAGTGCAGGGTGTCTCTGCTCATGGCAGGGGAATTGGGCTTGATGATCTTTAAAAGTCCCTTTCAATGCAGCCAATCTATGATATATAGGGGCTGTTAGCACCATACAGCTCAGGTGCAGTGAAAGGGAGGTCCCAATTTTCCTGCCTCCTTTGTATTGCATTCCCATTCCTTCTTGCTTACGTTGGTGTTTCCCTAACCACACAATGAGCATTTAAAGCTGTTTTGACTTTCCTCCAAGGGAAGAACAAGCAGGTTAGAGAAGGGAAGCAAGTTAACATACTGGTTCTCCAAGGCTGCCAGACTCTGCCTTCCTGGGCAGACACAACAGTGGGCATCAGTGGTGAGTAGCCTGGGCACAGCCTCGTGTCACAGAGTGTCCCCATGCCCTGGCCACAGGCAGGAGCTGCAGTTGAATGTTTGAAGGTCATTGGTCAGGTTCCCATGCATCAGGTACTGTATGGATTCAGAAGGGCTAAACCATTTTCACCTCCAGACACCATAATTGTAGCAAATGGGGCTCTATGGGGAGCCTCAGAGTTGGTCTGACATCCTTGCTGATCAGGCTACAGAGGAGAGTATTATTGATGCCTTTCAGGAATGGTTGTGAGAAGCTGTTAACAAGGAAGGAGTCTGGAGGGTGTGATTGCTTTTGGTCCCCTTATATTTACCAGCTACTGCTGTTTCAAAAGCCTTTATATCAAAATACTGGAATTGCCATTTTTCACCGTGTGCTTCCCCACCCCATTTGTGTGACATTTATTCTCAAGGATTACAAATTCCTTCAGCTGGGACCAGTTTTCTCTCTTTGTTTGCCAGTGGTAATTGGACACTGGGCTCTGAGACCTCTGACCAAGACTACATTAGTAATATGAACAGTAATAGCATTTTTTTCTATTTCTCTCCTTGTTTATTTTTTGCACACCCTGCATGTGCAAAAATCAATTTTGTGATGAAAATCAATTGTATTGGTTTCACTCCATTTATAATTTTGTTTTTTTGGTATGGCATGGCTGGGTGTGCTGTAAATATGGAATTAAAGACCTGGTAGATATTTCTTTTTTTTCTCATTTATGGTTTTAATGGCTTTTTTTTTTTTTTTGTAGTAGTAGTTGTAGTAGCTTTATGAAAAGGCTATTCCATCTGGTCTGGCAGTATGAGAACAGTAGAGATTTCCACAGTGGTAGGACTTCCATCTTTCATCAGTTCTCCTGCAGCCTTAAGAACCTGACTGAGAGGCCAAGCAAATGACCAGATCTTCAGCTCTCTCCTTGTACCACATGGAAGGCAGTGTTTGTAAATCCCTGCCACATCCAGAGGCTCAGTTCAGAGTACACTGTTATTTTTCTGTGACGTTTTTGTGTGAACTTCACAAATGAAAAACATCAGGTGTAGACCAATTCTCTGGGATAGCCTTTTATAAGTATTAACTGTGGTGTTAACTGTGATATTTATTCATGCAAATAACTTCTGATTTATAAACTTGTGAAATGCTGAGATGGATTCTGTTCTTGCAATCCTAGATTTGTCCATTTCAGTGCTTTTTGCTAAGTGGATAATTTGATACATTTTGTTTGTAATACTCTCCAGTCTCCTTTTCTCCATGTGGCACATTTCAAAAAGATGGTATCTTTTTATTTCAGTCTTTACAGAAAAATACTGCACTGCTAACCATGTGGATAAACTTCCTGGTCCTAGGGACTGGGTCCAGATTCTTCAGGATCAAATTAAACTTGCAAGAAGACGATTAAAAAGAGGCTCAGGTACGTATACAAATACAAGGAACAACATGTGAGTGTAAGAATCAAAGCTTAGAACCCTTGTATCCACAGAAGTGTTTTTCTTATTGACTGTAGAGTTGTGAGTGTTCACTCCATGAAAATGAGACCTCTTGAGATGTGAGCAGGTTTCTGTGTGGAGTGTTCCCTTAGATTGGGTGTGGTGGCAAAGTCAGGAGCTGTCTTTGCAGTCACATTAATTCTGAGTCTTTCTCATGTGTTGTCTCTAGCCCCTTTCCATTAGCACCCAAACTCTTCTTCCCAGTGTTTGACAAAAACTGAGTCGAGTCCTAAACTACCTGTTCCATCCAGGGATACAGGGGGAAGGTTTTTAGTTCTGTGTCATTTGATCTGACAGGTCACTCACTGAATTATTAAGACATAACCCAAATGACCTATCCCTCTAAACTATATGTGTCTGGAAGGAGAGATTAGTTTTCTCAGTTCCTTGTGAAAGAATCAGTGTCTCTAGCTAGAAGGAGCAATCACCACCCTGGTTGTGCCAGCAAGGTTCTGCAACACACAGGAGAGAACTTGCCAGCTCTGAGTAATGGGTAATGCAGGTAGAGTTCTGCAGCAAAGCTGCTCAGTTTGAGGTGGGAAAACTTGCCTATGTGCTTGGGGCTGCATTGGAGGCTTGGCACTGAGCTTTACCCAGCAGCATGCAGCTGGTGAGCTCTCAGCTCCAGCAATGAACAGCAATGTGCAGTCTCAAAATCCCCCATAGAATTCCTGGGAAAGCAGTACCACTGATTAAGGGACATGTAATTACTTTATAAACCTTAACTAGCCTCCTTCCCATCTTCATGCCTCCTATTCTGTTCAATTACTATTCACTTACTCTTCATCCTAGTGTTCTCTTAAGACTCCTTCCTGGATGTATTTCTTGCTCCATCTCTCCCTTGGAGCATATGACAGCACTGTGTGAGGCACAGCACTTGTGCCAGCATCTTTAAACAGGGTCCTTCACTGTTACCCTGCTTTGCTGCCTGCCTCTTCCCTTCTTCCCTTCTGCCCATCACCACAATTAAGTGCCTGTTAGCATCAGCAGGTTGATGGGTTGGGAATCCTGATGGCTCCATAAGGGATGCTCGTGGTCCCTGTGGCTACAGGGAGGGGGCTGAGTGAGACCACGCGAAGTGTCCTCTTCAGCTCCCTGGAGCCAGTGTTTTCTATGCTAAGCTGTGTCTCTGGAACACACAGACTGGCATCCGAAATCATTCTACATAACACTATTAATGGAGGAGGGAAAAGCCTAAGACTGAGGAAAATGAGAAGCACCCAGCAACGGAAATAATGCAGGGGCAGAAAAAAAGTGCAGCTTGTTCAGCAGCATAAGCTGCTCTGAGCAGAGAGCAAACAAGCCCTAGTCTTAAAAAGGGTTTCTTGTGCATGTTGGGGGAGGGAGCGGAGAGGGATACAAGATAATCTTGTTAAAAACAGTGTCAGATTACTGGTGGTGTACCACAGGACTACTTGCTGCCCCTTCCAAGGCTGCCTGTCCTCCCCTAGGACAGGAGGGTGGAAGTGGGATGCCAGGCTTCAGTAAGGTGAAGACATCAGTGCAGGACGTGGGGAGCAGAGGGTCCTTGAGCTGTCTGCAGAAGATCCCTCAGGAAAGCGGATTGACCTAATTTTGTTTTGATTTTTATTTTCTTTCATCCTTTTTTATTTGCTTTCCTTCATGCCTCTGCAGGGTATTAATTAAAATGACAATGACGTTCAGCTTTTGCCTTTCAAATGGGGCCACATCCATCTCTGGTCCTTTCTCAGGATGGGAGAATCTAAGCAGAGGATATTGTCTCTAAGATAGCAAAAACTGTGAAGGAAAATACTGAAGCTGAGTATAGTGTGGCTAAGACAGGCTCCAGTATCTGGCTCTGCCTGCAGAAGGAAGGTAACTTGTTAACCAGTATGTGAACTGCTGTGAGCAGCAGTGTCCTGTGAATGAGCAGTGAACAGCAATATTCCTGTGCACAAGCAATGAGCAGCAGTGTTCCTAGCAGCCCCTCAGGTTGCACTTCTACTTAGATTGGTAGAAGAGCCCTTTTTTGTGGTGTTTAGTTTACTGGCCCTTCCTTGAAAGTTGCAGCAGTTTGTCTGTGACTGAACACACCCTGTGACCATCTGGCATCTTACTGTCCACTGCTGACCACACTGGTGGTTTAAGCTAACTCAACCTGACCATGCACTGGAGCAAATGAGAAGTTTCCACAGGCTTTGTGACAAGAGGGCAGTAGATAGCAGCAGAGAGGCAGGAGCAGAGAGCTGTTTGCAGTAACATCATCAGCTTGTCAAAATAAGATTTTTTAGTAGTCTATGTTTAACCAGGATCTTCTAATACAAGAGATATAGAGCTGATCAGGTGACAGATCAGTCTAGACCCATCTTTTGTTTCCAGCTATTGCCTGGGGAGGTCTGTAGGACCAAAGGAGGTTGCAGTGTTTTCCAGCACAGTCTTACAGCCTTCAGCAGCTCCATCCTGGTATAAAACTGGTTGTGTGGGAACTATGCACATTTTAACTGTCCATTGTGAAGCCATCACCACAAGCTGTGTGTACCTTGCAGAGACCAGAACAGGAAGGGGGGGCAGGCACAGAGAGAGGCTTGATCTGCTGTATCCCAGAACAAAATGTTGCAAAACTTAGCTTTTAAGAATCTCAAAGCTACAAGAATCCCAGTCCCTGAGATGTTGGACTCATGACTCTTCCAGCTGAGCTCTCAAGCATTGGCTGGTGGAGTAGAGGCTGAGCTGTCCCTCCTGAGTAACCTCATGTTTGTGTCCCAGGTCATTCTCTTTGAATGTTGTCTCCACTGCTCACTGAAACGTGCAGGCTGAGTTTGTGGGTATAAGCTGAGATGCCCAAAGAACAAATCTGAGTCAGCATTAAGCTAAATCCACCCAAGACCTTCTGAGCCAATGTCTCCCTGCTGCCCAATCACCCTGCTGCATCTGCACTGGGTTCTGGTTTGTTGTCATGCTCAGGCTTTAGATGAAGAAAGCTTAAGATGATCCATTTATTTTACAGAAGCCACGAGACAACTTTTTAGTCACCACTGAGTAGAGCTAAATTTTAACAGCACAAATACTGAAGAGAGGAGGGGCAGGCTTTCCATCCTGCTTGCCATCCCCTGAGCCATTTAGTACATCCTCTGATTAGTTTTTCATTTCAAACCAGGCAGTAAGATGCTGCATTCATGAGCAGCCCTCTCTGCTTTATCCTGGGAAACATTACTTGAGTCTGATCATGTAAATCCTGCTCTAGCTTTCAGTGATATTAATAATTTCAGAGAATTCTAGCAAATGAGTGGGGTGGATCTGCTTTTTGTACCTCTTGCTATAGGGCGTACTCTCCTGAGTGTTTCCAAATTAAATGAAATCATGATCACTGGATCATAGATGCTGCCCATTTTCAACCTTATTTATTGTGTTTGGCTCATCTCCTAGAATTAGGGACAGAAAAGCTACCTGCTTGGAAAGTTAATCAAAAAAACACTTAAAAATTCTGCTTTCTAGAAAATAGCTCCCCTGTGTAGATTTTGAAAGGTTGTTATCCTAAGCCAAATAAAAATTCATTTAAGTTCTGAATCAGTGACAATATTTTTCATAGCTCAAAATATTTTTTTTAATGTATTTATTTTGCTTTTGCTTTCTCTTAGTTCTTTTAGACTATTGCCTGAGATCTGAGACTTGGGTAGGGTTTTTTTTATTTGTTAGATCTGAGAATAAAGCTGTCACTGCCATTAAATTTTTATTGGCCTTGTTCAGTCTTTTCAAAATTTCACACGTTGGCTGTCACAAAGAGAGGAAGAGACTGTGAGGTTAATGTTACAAACAGATGTTATAATTAAAATTAAAGAGTATGATAATATTCTTCAGCCTTGTCTGCTGGTCCCATTTCATGCCAACAGCCCAGCGTACCAGGGCATGACCTCACAGTGCCAGATCTGCCTTCTCCCAGCAGAGAACCTGAACCATTTTGTCTTCCAGAATGGGATGCACAGTGTCCCTGGAAGGGAAGAAGTCAAAGGAAGAAGCATGTGCAGAGGTTTCCTCTAATAAATCAGTGGGAATTACAGGGCAGGCTGCCTTGTAATTCACAGTGGTGGTTTTCCCACAGCATGGTGGTTTCACCCTGAGAAAGAGAATATGGGCAGGGGGCTGGTGGCCTTGCCAGTGGCAGCACAGGGGGAGACAGTCGACCATTAGCAGAGAGATCTTAAACCTGATAAAATCAGAAGGAACTGACTCTGCTCATGTCACCTCTGCTCCACACTGAGCATCCAAGCCTTTTGATTACTAAACTCTCCATCCATTAATCAGCCGCAGGTCAGGGGCTGCACATCTCTCACAGTAAGTTCCTCCTCCCTCTTTATGATTTGAAGAGCCTGCAGCCATTTCTCTGGAGCAGCTGTCCCGTGCACAGGCAGCGAAGCTGGTGCTGTGTGAGTACTGCTCCTGGAGCACACAGGGTGAGAGCAGGTCATGCAAAGGGATCACCTCGTGCATAACCTGGAAGCTTTTGATTGCCCTGCTCCATTAAGGAAAATATGGCAGTGTTGGAAAAGATGCTGAAATTTTCCAGGCAGGATTAATTTAAATAAATTACATGCTGTTGACATTACCTTGTTGCTGTGCAAAAATAGTGGGAGCAAAGGAAGAAAAAATACTCTGCTTAGCAATGCAGACAGGGCCAGGAAGGATGCAGGATGCCCTGCATCCAGGAAGGATGAAGGATGCTGTGGACATGTAGAGGAGGGTTAATGGTTGGACTTTATGATCTTGAAGGTCTTTTCCAACCGAGGTGATTCTATGATTCTAACATGTGGTACAGTGCTTTTGTGGCCAGTATCTTAGATTAAAATGTCAACATTAAACTGGGTAACTGCCACATTCATCCTCCCAGCCCTGAGCATACACGTACTCCTGTCCAAGGAGCAAACCAACAGGTGAACACAGACAAAGATGGAATTACTTTTTTTTTTAGGGGGAGGGAATAATTCTAAGAAAACAACTACCAGGATTATTTTGCAAGACCTACTGAGTATCTAAGCAAAGGATGAAAAAAAAGCTCCAAATTCCCACAGTAGGATCTATTCCTGCTTGTCTTGTCTTGCAAGCTGGCTCAGGAAAGTTTGGCTGGCAGTCTCTGGGTGCGGTTGTCAAAGGCAAACTTTCTTTCCTGCTTGGAATGACATGTGAGAAGCTGGTGGTTAGGAGGTCAGGGTGTTTGTCATACCTTTGTGTCATACTTCACCTGAAGCTGTGGTTATGCACCCAGTTTCATAAACCAAATTCAGGCGGCTGCTGAGAAGAGTGAGTAGGCTCTCCGGGCATCTGCTGTGCTCCCACTCCCTTTCTGGAGCTGGCACAAGTGGAGATGTTTTCAGTTTTTTACTAGATCTGATCTTGGTGACTGTGTAAACATTCGTGCTGGCACAAGGAATTGCACTGGAACAACTGATGGAGAGCTAGACCCCATCTGCCAGTCTTGTGCCAAATTAAAATGGCCAGGTGACTTTGTTACCAACAAAGATGGTTCTACAGAGTTGGAGGCTCAGGGCCTTGTGTTCTGATAGTGAGGTAGTTCCCAGCTTCCATTTGTTGCTCTCTGATTTACTGCCTTCTCTCAGTTCAGTTTTAGCCAGGAGTCAGAAGAGCAGCTGGGCAGGAAGGGAGCTGCAGCTCTGCAGCAACTTCAGGGGTCACCACAGGGATTTCCAGAAAACCCATCACTTGAGTGGCCAGCCTAGTTGGCAGCAGCCCTGATGCTGAATGAGGGAAGACTTTCCAGCCTGTTGCCAGCGCTCAGATCTGGCAGTCATACCCCTGTTATTGTAACCTGGGTCCCTTCAACCCAAGGGGCCAGTTACAGCTCTGTTTCTTATACGCTGAATAACTGTGCTGCAGGATCACTTGGTGCAGGTAACAGCTGGAAGTTGGCCTCAGACTGTCACTCTAGATATTTTGAGCTGTGTGTATCCTGTTGGCTGTGTCACCTGCTCATTTCACCATGTCATCTCCTCCTTGTGCATCCAGTCCTCCTATTGCTGGGAACTGGGTCCATTTTCAAACCAGCCTAGGGTGAAACCAGCTGAGCTAAGCTGCTCAGTCTTTGGTCAGATTTGATCCCTATGGACATCGTGCAGTGAATGGGTGTGAGTAGAGGTACACTCACCATGCTGACCATGGACCAACACCTAGTTTGCTGAAGTGCTCTCAAAGGTCTTACTCCATTTGGAAGACCCTTAGATACCACTGAAGTGGCAAAAGACAAAGGTGGTGGGATTTAGAATGGGGTTTGTGGGGTAAGGCACCGATTGCCTGTTACACGCCTGTAACGGGGTTCAGATGCACACTCCAGGGTGCTCCAGTCTAACAAGTCACTGCACATCTGCAGAGACAAATGAGCTATCTTTATGCATACCCTTGGCCTGTGGCAAGAACGAGATGAACAAATTGGGTTTTTAGCCTTCCTTCACCGTGAGCTAAATGAAGTCAAATGATCTTGCACAAGGTGTGGGTTGAAAGCACGTGTGTGTAGATAGACTGTAATTGCCTGTGTGGGGAGGGGCTGTTCTTCACTGCACTGCATAGCCCATCTGTGTCTTGGAAGACACTTGGCCCTAGTAAATCTGTCCCCTACAAAGTAACTTGCCTGTGTCATGGGAAGTTTGGGTGCAGAAATGGGGGTATTCACCCTTCCCTGTAGGTGTTGGATGGTGGCAGCTGTTGGAGGGTGGAGTACCAGCCTGAGAGGCTCTTCCTCCAGGGACCCCGGGGACTTGTGTTGCATGATTTTATCAAATGATCACAACTCCTTTTATCATCTGAATGTTCTGAAATCTTAAAAACAAGTGTTACTCCACCCCACTGCTGGCACAACTGCTTCTTTTACCCAACTCTGTCCTCTACGTTTGCATTTTTATTATATGACCTTTTCCTCCAAGCAGTGAGTTTTAAACTGAGCAATAGCAAATTGCAGCTGAGGAAAGTGGATAGAAAATAGAAAATCACTCTACAGCATGTAGTTTTTTAATCACATTCCCATATTCAGTAAAAGTAATGAGATTTCTTGTTTATATTTGTAATCAGCAGAGGCAACTGACTGTGATGAGAAGCCGGACTTTTCTCTACTACAAACAGGTAAAATGCATTAAAATTTTTATCAGCTTCCAATGTGTATGTTTGTTTATTTATGGCACAGAAGCTGTTTTCAATATTCCTGATGTGCCATATACAATCAGGTAATTGCACACAGGACTCAGCTATCTTAAGTCTTGAATGGCTTGTAGTAAAAAAAAAAAAGCATCAGAATCTTACATTTTCTACCTTCTATTTCACATTCATGAAACCTCAAGTTTCATGGTAGCAGCTCAGCTAAGGAGGCCACTAAGTTATCTTTCTTACACCAGGTAAGGACTTGTGCTTGTCCCTGGTATGTCTGGGAGTGTGTCACACAGCTGTGTGGTCTCAGAAATAAGATTTTGCACACTGTTGCACATGGTGTTGAAGTCAAGACAAGCTGAGGCTGAAATTTGAAGCACCCTCTTGTTGAGAGTCAGTCCATCAATAGGTGTCCTAATCAGGACACCTGATCAGGATTCACCAAGAGGCTGCCTGTTACCTCCAAAGCCTAATTAAATGTGGGAAAGATCTTGAGCAGACAAACAGGATCATGGATTGTGGTGCATTTTCATTGTATTTCTAAGCTGTAACAACGAAGGGTCATTGGACATCAGCAATGCCATTGCTGTGAGGAACAGGGCAGGGTGATCCTGGGATGTTGAGCACATCATACAGTACCTGGAGGGTATGTGGCAGACAGGAGAGTACTAGAACCATCTCAGCATCTGCCTTTTGTACAAGGGCTCCCTCGTGTCCCAGCTGGAGCAGGAGCTGCCACACAGAGCTGCTGTGCTGCCAGAGCAGCAGCTGCCAGCCGTGTAGCGCCGACGCTTGAAATCCTGCTGTCAGAGCACGTGCAGTTACCAAGGAATAGGACCAGTTGGGAGGACAAGCAGCTATAGTCTTGTTCTGGCATGGGCCCAGTGGGGGCTGGGAGCACGTGCTGACTGGGAGCCGCCGCTCAGGGTACGGTGCTGAGAATGGTGCAGGAAGCTCTGGGTTGAAAGGTCTCTCCCAAGTGACATCCTGTTCATTCCTTTATCAGGGAAGAAAGCAATTCTGTTGCAAGGGGACCCTAATAAAGGATGCTGATGCGATGTAGTGTTCTGTTTTCATTGCTCTGGTAATCACACTAAGGAGCAGAATTGCTGGATCTCTGTGCAGCGCTCGCAGTGCAGTGTCTGTAGTTACTACTCAGTGTTGTGAATGAGCACTCTGAGGTGCTGATGGCAGAGAAGACAACTCCCTTTCCATTCCCCAGCAGGGCACCGTTGTGGGCTGCTCACCTGTACACCTTTGAACATCCATGCGTGTCGTTTTTGAGCTGAAGTGGTTGGTGTTTGGCTTGTACCTCTCCACGCTGGCTGCGGGAGGACGCCTAAATAAACCACACTGCAGTGTGCACTGGTGGGGGAGGTGATGTTCACAGGCTGTGAGCCAAACGTTTGACTCACACCCATTATTATATGTGTGTGAGCGCCTCTTTATAGTACCTATCTGTGAAATATCATGCTGTTCTTGGAAGCAAATGATTTAAAGTGATATACAGACAGTGTAATGACAGTAATTATGATAGAGAGACAAAATACAGGTGCTTTCTATCAAGGAGTATAGCAAAAGAAATGGAATATAACTTTTACAGAGGCCTTTCCCTGTCTTAGTACAGCTGATTTTATAAAGGGATGTTGCTGACAGGTTCTTTAAAGACAGCCTTTGTGCAGTTTATTCAGCTGTCTTCTCTGTTTAGCATGAAAAATCTTTGGGGAAGAGCCTCTGTGGTGTGTGTTTGTACAGTGCCTGGCACGATGGGCTTTGGTTGCAGATGACAGCTAGTATCAGACAAATCACAGCCTCAGGTTGGGCCAGGGGAGCTTTACGTTGGATATTAAGAAACATTTCTCCACCTGAAGGGCTGTCAAGCCCTGGAACAGGCTGCCCAGGGAAATGGTGGAGTTGTGGTACCTGGAGATATTTGAAAGCCACGTAGATGTGACACTGCAGGACATGGTTTTGTGGTGACCTGGCAGTGATGGGTTAATGGTTGGACTCAGTGGTTCTGAGGGTCTTTTCCAACCTAAATGATTCTGTGATCAGTGATTAACCTGGTGTGTTGGTGAAGTAAAACCAGACTGGAGTGGGTTTGCGTGGGGATCTTGCAGGAGACTGGATGAGGGAGAAAATTTGGGTGTGGAAGCTGTGACAGACATCATCAGATGGTTGTTCTCTTGGTTTTCAAGAATTGCACAGACTTGGGAAACAAAAGCACCCAGACTGAATGATTTGAATCAGCAATAAGTGTTGGTGCCACAAAAAAAGGGAAAATTCAGGTGTGTTTTATTTGCCTTCCCTGCTCAGTCAGTCCTGCCTGTGACACTGGAGACATTATGGACAAGTTTGAGTATATGGGGACTAGTGATGCAGAAATGCTTCAGCCTGCATGTTTCCAACCACAGTCTATGGATGATGCTTCACTTGAGACACCTCAGTCAGAAGTGTGGTTGCTCCAAGCTCTCTTCACCATAGGTGGGAGGAGGGCTGTTTCCAGAGAGAAGATCAGGTCAGCTAAGGTTGTATTTGGAGTTGTCTCTCCTTTGGTGCTGGCAGGACCGGGCTCTGAGTGCAGTTCATTGGTACAGGTGCCTACAGCCAGGGTTGAACCTGCTCCCTCTGCACCCTTAATCATCAAAGTCCTGCACTTTGAGGAGAGCAGGGGGTGTTTTGCTTTCAAAACCCTCTTTTGGAACTGAAAATCTATGTGAAAAAACAGGGCTGGTACAACCTTATGAAATTAAGAAGGATATTTTTTTTCCCAATTATATTTTAGCACTTCTGACCAGAAGTCATGCTCCCATTTTAAGATCACCCTGAAGGCCAAGAGGGTCTGTGCTTTAAAATCTGCTGATTGAAGGTTGCTTAAATTGGAAGAATTGTGGCAGATGAACTATCTGGGAACTTTGGTGCATTGACAGATAATTCTCAAGAAAACACTAGAGGAGTTGTCTCTAACCAGTATTACCAAAGCTCAGGGTCTCCACACTTCAGTTTTTGCACCTACCAAAAGCTCAAGGCTGTGTCCAGACCTGAGCTGAGACAGATCAGACTGCTCTGGGGGTAATTACTGTGGACTAAGTGGAAGGACTCGTTAATTTCCTGGTGATACAGGAACCTAGGAGGTGTGAGATAGATCTTTATCAGGATCAAGATGTGACAGCTTTTAGAGTCTTTCTGTATAAGCTGTTATGGAGAAAAGGTTCATCATATTTTGGTCTGTAACTTAGATGAAACATACGGATTTTGCGTTTGGAAAAAAAAGAACAGTCCAAAAGGAAAGCTGAAGTGCTGCATGTGGAAACAAACATCAGGCAGCTGCAACACCCTGTTCTCGAATCCTTATCTTGAAATTTGGATTTGAAAGACACATGTGGCCCAGGCCCATGAGGGAGCTCTCTTTGGACCCTTGCTTTGGACCCCAGATGTCCCGAGTCTTCACATAATTTCTCCATGCTGGGGTTAATTTCAAGATGAGGAAGAATTTTGCTATGACTAAAGAAGCCAAAGCACTAACATTGCAATCCTGGGTCCAGGGGTTGATCCAGCTTTGTGAAAAGATGAGAGCAATCTCCTGGTGAAGAAACAGATGATAAGAAAACAGGAACGATCCAATTCTGAATAAGTTGTCTCCTTTTCTCTTGAGATACAATATCAAGAAAACCAAACTTAAAAAAAAACCACCCAAAACCCACCCTTTTCGAAACCTTAACTATAAATCCTTTATTGTAATATAAATCTTTATCCTTTCTGTGCATGATTGTATGAGGCTCTCCTTTTCTCTGGGCTGTATTTGCCTCTCAGGCTGATTGATGTCTGTCTCCTGTTTGCCCTGTCTTCTTAGCGCCATCTTCGTAATTCTTCTGTCCATCTTCCATTGTTCTGCTTAGAAAAAGCACATTCTTAACGTGCTTTAAAGAAGATGGAATATAAGCATACAGGGCACCTTTTAATATACACGTACATTCTCCCATATGCATTTAGACTGCTGTGGAGTGGCAGGTTTTGTTGGTTTTTCTTTCCCCAAAGAAGATCCCGTAGTACACACGCTCGGTTGAAAATTCATGTGGTGCTTCTTTCACTGCTTCAGAACCAGGACTTCAAAGGGGAGAGCAGCGCAGGCTCTGCCGGAGTAATGCAGCACTTGCCATCGGAGGGGGAGGGTGTGCTCTGTGCTGTCTGAAAAACTTTGCTGGCAAATTCTTTATTCAAAAAAAAAAAGTCTATTTAATTTGCTTTTCTTTCGCCTGTGGAGCTCTACTCTACACAGAATGAGCAGCCGCTGCCTGCGTACACACCGACAGGTCAGCCCCTGCACAAGTTCAAGTTAGAACTCCAATATCTAATTCCCATTGTTTTGATTTTTTTTTTTTTCCAAAATACTGATTTTTAATAATTGTTTTAATTTAATATTTGTTTTACTTTTTCGCTGATCTCTTTGAACTCTTTCTCCCTTCAGGTAGCCTTTTTGACACCACAGCAGATCATCTGATGGACATAAACACGGATTTTTCAGCTTGAATTTCACATCCCTCATCAGTGTTCTCAGCAGATGGAAACATCCTCTCCTTTGAATAATGTTCCTGCAAATTGGTGTGAGAACTCCAGCCTACCACGAGACGAGGACCTCCCTCCATACCATCTATCCCTCAAGTGTGTGTTGTTTCATACGTTCTCCCTGTAACCTCAAATAATGAAACCACCAGATTGCTTCACTGCTCTTCATCTTAATTAAAGATGATTTCCCTCCATATCCAATGCATTATTTAATTAGCAGGGTATCCACTCTGAAGACATTCTCTTGCCTTTGTTTTTTCCTCCATGATTGTATTTTTCCATGTGATTGTATTCTTGCCAGCAGTGTTCTGTCTGAAGCCACACGGAGGTGAATGAACATAGCCGGGTGCCATTCCCATCCCCAGGGACTGGGGTGGCATCTCTCCCCACCACAGACCCCAGGGGCTCGATGGGCATTTGACTTGGCAAAGCTCTTCACTTCTGCAGACCCACTTTTCCTTTCCTGGCTACTGTGGTACCAATGACCAGTTGTGTGTAGCTGTGATTAAAAATTCTTCACTGGATTTAGCAGGAAATAAAGCAGGATTCCTCCCAGCAGTGCCCAGTTTCCAAATTACAGCAAGGAGAAGCTATTCCTCTATTTCCCACATGTGGTCCTAGTGGGATTCCCACTGAGTTTGCCCTACCACATCAATCTCAAAATGTCTTCATTTGCCCATTTCCAGGAAGAGGGTCTGCACACTGTGATTTTTCAGCCACAGCCCTTGGCAACAATATTCAGCTGGTTTAAAACCAACAAAAGTCACCCTTAGTCTGGCACTGCACTGGTATGCTGGCAGTCGAGTTGAGTGAATCCATCAAGAAATTGCACTACCCTCTTAAGACTCTGGAAGGGTCAGTCCTTTCAGGTCAGGGCTGAGGTAAAATCATACATGGCCCTCCATGCAAACTTTTCACTTCTGCACCTTTCATCAGCACTAAATTCACTTTAAAAATGTCAGGAAAAACTCCAGGTCTCACCTGCAACATCTACCAGTCACCAGGTAGGTTGAGCCTGGTTCCTGCAATTCGAGGGAGAGCTTGCCAGAGCCTTCACCACTCTGTTCCCTTTCCCTGCCTCTGTCTTTTAGGTGCATCCTTTGTTTTCTGGAAACTATTTGGCCTTTGAGTGTCTCAACAGAAGTGCTATTACAGAGTGGGATGATTTTAAAACTATTTAATCTCTTTTTTAACAGTCCCAAAGCCTGTTTCTCAGCTGTTGCCGAATGCCCACAAATGGCCCCAAAGCCAACAGGAGCAGTTTGTCCTCTCAGCACCTGAGAAACCAGGTTCCCTGCCCCCACCTGCCGTGGGCTTTTGAGGAATGATCGTGTTCCCTCTGAAACTGGGGAATAGATTAAATATGCACTGCAGATGTTCTGAGTCCCTTCCTTCCTTCCTTCCTTCCTTCCTTCCTTCCTTCCTTCCTTCCTTCCTTCCTTCCTTCCTTCCTTCTTCCTTTTCCCTTCCTTCCTGGCTTGGCACTGCCTGCACAGGGAAGGGGGGCACCAGTCAGTCGTGTCCACATCATAACCCTTCAGCAACAGAATCAGCATTTTGTAAATTTGGAAGATTGCATTTGTGTTTACTTACTGTGACTACTGTTCAGATTTTCTTCAGAAATCTTTTTATAGGGTTTATTAGAGAGAAGAAGAAGAAGAAGAAAAAAAAAATCATTCCATATTTAGGTAAAAATGTCTCAATCTTCTGTATATATGTTTTATTAATATGTAAATATTTAGATATTTTTAAATTACTATGTTCTTAATAAAGCAACAAGGGACTAGTTGTGAAATGGTGTATAACATTGTGTCGTGTTACCAAGCTCTGGGAAACCCTCTTTGTCAGTTCAGAAAAGAAAACCTACAATAAATAACTTCAATTGCACGTGTGCTCCTGTGTTCTGTGCTGGATTCCAGTATTTCAGAGCAATTACTTAGCAAGTAGTGGATTACAGAGGGAAATGTCTAGGAAAACCCTACAAGTTGCCTCCACAATACTGTTTTTCCAGCTGGCTCAGGTGGAAACCGTGCTGCCTGCCAATCATAACGACATCTATATCCAATCACGGAATAACTCTTCAGTATTAAGTGCTGATATGCTTGAAGTCTAAATTTTAATTGAATTAGGTGCCTTTATAATCTGCACTTAAAAGGTTAAGCTCTGCTTCTATGGAAACAACACAAAGGAAGGACCAGCCAATACTCAGAATTCAGAGTAGCAAGAGACATGTTTGGTGATTTATTATCACACCCTCATCAAGTGTTGTTTAGCCTTAGAAAATATTTCCTGCAAAAACATGTTCCTGGTAATCTTCCATCGGTTAGAAGGAGCCAGTGAAGTGTGAGAGCAGATCACCACACCTTGGCTGCTTTATAGAAGGAGCATTGGGGATGAACTGCTGGTAAAAAGTCTAGTGAGATGTTCCTGTGCATGCTGGTGGCTGCACGGATCAGCTGAGGACTGAAAGAGAATTATCATAGGTCACAGAGTGGGCTGGATTAGAAGGGACTCTTGAAAAACATCTGGTTCCAACCCCCTGCCAAGGCAGGGTCATCTTGCCTAGAGCTGGTTGCTCAAAGTCTTGTACAATCTGCCCTCAAAGACTTGCAGTGATGGGGTATCCATGACACCTCGGGGGACCTGCTGGCCATGCTGCTGGTGATGCAGCTCAGGATGTGATTG
>VYZU01083120.1:77010-100649 GCA_013401355.1 Ceyx cyanopectus | reverse complement strand
TATATTTAAATATATAAATACATATAAATTGAAATATATGTGTGTTTTTCTGTTCTGCCACCTGATGATGCTGTGAAGGATGTGCAATTAAAACATTCCACAGATGTATTTATTCACTGGGTTTAAACAAAGACAAGAGATCTAAAATGAAGCATAAGCCAGGAGCTGGAGTGTTGCAAGTGTCACATCTGAGGGAAAAGGTCAGCAAAACAGCCTGGGTTTCAAGCTCCAGAGTTCAGTTGAGTGAATCACATGTTTAAAGGCTTTAAAAAATGTTAAGCTAGAACAAAATCTTCTGGGTGTTCCTTATTTAGCATTAATTAGGCTACCTTGACCTGCAAGGAAATTAGACTAAGCATTGCCAGAAACAGAGAGAGTATTTTTGTTTCAGTTTTTGTCTGGAGGGACAGTTTTCACATGGCACTCTTCTCTCACACTGATCTGATCACATATATTCTTTTTATCATGCATGTATCGTTTTGATTTATTAATTGGATTGCTGTAGCTCCAGAAGGTAATCAGGCCACTTGATTATTCCCTTTTTATAGCTGCAGTAGAGTTTGGGAGGAGGAAACAAAACCCCCAAGCAATCCTTAAATCATCTGTGTGATATACTTTAGCTATTGCTCCCATTCCTCTTGGCAGTGATAAATGGGGAGCAGAGAAAGTAATGAAACTGGATATTTTTGAAAGCTTGTCTAGTCTCTAAACCACCCATCAGGAATTGCTTAGTGTGGCCATAAAAAAAAAAAGAAGATATTGAGCTTAATCTAGGCAGGTCTGAAAAGTGGAATCTTTGTAGAGTGAAAAACCTTAGAGCCCATGCACGGAGAAATGTATGCTGAAGACTTTGTAAATATGCATTTGTAATGAGTAATTCCCATAATTAATTGACCTATTTTACAAATAAATCCATCACGTTTTTCCCCTAAAGAAAAAGGTTAAAACATTAGTGTTTTTGGTTTAGATGAGGTCTGTCTCTTTCTGTGTTTTTTTACAAGTCACAGTGAGATAGCAGAAATTCTCCACTTTGCTTGACACTACATCTCATTCTGAAAAGGGCATGAATTTGCCCTTAAACTTATTTATTTTTACCAACTTCCCAGGGCAAATGAAGTCTTCATGATTAATAGGAAAGTCTTTTTTCTTCCATCAGAAGGAAGCTTCTGTGTGGGGCACATCACTGCTTGTGTGAGCACCACCAACAGCATCCCCACTGCTCCCTTCCTCTCTGTAAGCTCAGCACCCAGAAGCCAAACAGCTCAGCACTGTCAGACTTGAGTCAAATTAACTGCAACTGCCAGGGTGATATTTATTTAAGGCAGCTCTTGGCATATTATTAATTTACATGTTCTACTACTTCAGGATTTGCTCTTCGGTGGAAAGCAAACTCATTAGAACACTAAGGGAAGATTTTGTATTCTTCCTGGAAACATGCTGAGCATTTTGAATAAAGAGTAATTATAGTTGTTATAGTCAGCAGAACAATGGGAAGTCGTTTTGCTTAGGATGATATGCAAGCACTTGTCAGCTTGCCATTCACAGGAACCTTTGAAAATGCCACAGTAGTTACTTTCTACATGTGTAAATATTAAGTCACTGGGACACAATTAAAACAATAGTATTCAGGGAAAGAGAAATCTTGTTTAGGTTTTGACCACACAATCAACGGCAGAAAATCTGGGCTTCTGGAAAAGTACTAAAATAATACTCCATGCAGGTTAGGTTTCTTGCTTAAATTTATATTTAATTAAAAAACCCTAAACCAATCATTCCCTCCAGTCTTGGTATAATATTGTACTGTCCATAATATTTAACAGCAACCTATATGTAAATAAAGGAGAAAATAAAGCTCTTATGGTAATGCACCAGCTACAGGCGTTACCACAACATGTAGGAGAAGCTGCATTTTTGCTTATTTCAATAAGTCACAGAATTAAAAAAAAAAACATTGTTTTTTTATTTTTTCCATTGATGATTTTGAGGGAGTGAGTAAATTGCATGATGAAAGCCCTGGGGCTGATTTGGAAGGGCATTTTATTGTGGGTAGTACCTTGTTGGCTTTGTCTTGGGTGGTGGTGCAAAGTTACTGCTCTCTATTTATGTTCAGATGTGAGAGTATTTTCTGAGGGTTGGGATAGTCCTTGATTCCTTGTGGGTAGTTTGGAGAGGAGTATCTGCAGGAGTTCCTTCTGAAATCATCTGAACACCCATAGATGCTGAATGCAGGAATAAGGAGATTCTTAATGAAAATGTGTTGGAAAATAGATGATTGTCTTCAAACTAGAGAGCCTGCAGCAAATTAACTGAGACTCAGGCTGTTACTTAAGAGTTTGAAGCAAGGCAGCATGGGCAAAAATACTAGTCATGATATTAGGCACCTAATCTTTTACACAAAAAACTCAAGGAGCTTTCTGTTGGCTGAATAGGTGAATGGAAAAACATGCCATTTGAGATTTATGCTCGTGGTTTTTCCTCTATTAATTAGAGAGCCACTTTGTAGTTTCTGGGTAATTTTCACAAAATTGCCTGAAGCCCAACTGTAATGATATAAAGTTAAACTACAGCTTAGTTTTACTTTTGAGCTTTTTTAGGTTTCTGCAGAAATGGTGAGACCAATGGGAAAGAAATGGAAAAAGTGGCTGTGCAAGCAAGAAAAACAAATATTAAAGAACAAAGCAAGGTCAGCTTATTGCAGGGTCAGAAAGGTTCTCTTGGAGGGATTTGAAAGTGATGTAAAGAACTTATAAGGAATACTGAAAACTAAGCATAGAAGGGATGTACCTGCACTGGTTTTATCTTAGGTGAAAGGTTTTTTTTGTGCATTGATTTATTTTTTTCTCTTTGTTTTCCTGCACCAGTATCTTTCCACATGGCAAAACCTGCTAGTGTTCAACAGGGCAGCAGGGGTGGCAGGGTGTTGTGAGCAATATACTGCACAAAACCAAGGCAGAATTCTACTTTGAAACTGTATTTTATATTATAGGAGACAGCTATATGGGGGCAACAGTACAGCAAGGGTTCCTGGCTCTGAAAAGTATGTGTTACTCCACTATTTTTTTTTTTTAAGGGACAATCCTACATGGTATACAACTGTATTTAGGGATAAGAAATGTATCCTGCTACCTACTACTCGTGCAGGAGTAGATTTATGCAGTGACATACTCCTGGTCATAGTAATGGCCTTGAAAAATATGTTGCTTTGAAGACCTTGCCTTCTCTAAGTGGACAGAGCATAATAAAAATCAAGACTTAAAAAGAATATGCTTTAGTACTTAGCCCACAGGGAACCCCTTGAGGTCTAGTTTCATCAGAGGCTTTCAGTAGCTGGAACATCAGTCAGGGTAGGAATGAACCTGGACCAGAACCTCAGTGGGAAGCATCTGAAATACTCAGAGTGTAGCTGGGTTTGAACATGACCTTCCACTCTGTACCTTTGCCACCAAGCTCCTCTTTTGCTTGGTCTGAAGTGACAATGGTTTTTTTTTGGTCAGACTACAGTTAGTGAACTGAGCCAAGCTGGGGGTGCCAAGGCACAGCACTGGGGGGGCTCTCCAGTCACTGAACTGCAGCAGCAGCTAATGATGGAGGCCCAGATTCTTCCCCCTGAGCTTTTAGAGGTGTTCTTTTTTTAATGTGTGTAGTATTATTCCTCCTGCAGAGTTACAGCTTCTCTTGAGGTGTTACAAGGCTGGGTTACAAGCACTGGGCAGAACAGAGGCAGAGACCAACATTGTCCTGACTGAACAAAGCAGCCAAAGTAGGAAAACTTGCTCAAGGTCAGTGGCAGAGCCGCGGGAAGAATCCAGGATGTCCTGAGGCACAGTTCAGTGCCTTTCCACTAGGCTGGGACATCTGCTGTGCAGAGCAGAGGGAGAATAAATGATGTGTCATCTAGATTGTGAGCCACCACCCTTTCAGCATTAAACAAATAGCAAAATCCTACAACTCAGTGAGACACTTGCCCATGATGCACATGTTTGTGTTACAGCTGGCACTTCTAAAATACACCATGGAAAAGGCCACGCAGCATCATTTTGATGCTTGTGTTAATTTTCCACATCAAGTGCATTTTTTGATCTGTTACAATTCAGTGTGCATTTACTGAGCTTGTTTTTCCTCTCTCAAAGCTGTAAGACATCAGAATACCTGCTGTTGTTGTGCTGCTTTTACCAAAATTTGACAGTGGGCTTGCATTACCACAACATTTCTGTTCTAGAATATGAATAAGAACACAGACTTGCATGGTTTTTAAAGAAAACAAAATGAAACAAAAGAGATTTTATAGCAGTGGTGTCAATTAGCTAACACTTTCTATGGCTGTATTCCCATCAATGCAGCACTCAGAGGACTTTGGTTTTGCTTTTCATTCAGAGGACTTGTTTGGGATTTAGCAAGCTGGACAAAGGTGTCTAGAAATTACCCTGTGGCAGCTGAGTCATCTGAGGATGTCTCTCCCTTTGCTCATGTTTGCCACAAGAAGACATGCAAAACCACAATTTAGGTGTCCCTTAGAGTTGTGAGGTTCAAAATCCGTGTCCTGAAGTAGTCTATGACTCACCTGCATCTGCATTGCTTGCCCTTGTGACCACAGATTTTTATTATTTTAATGTCCTTCTACCACAGCTGCCAGCAATTCTTCTTCAGAGCTCCTCATTTGTTCAAAAGGCAGCTGTCTGCTTCCTCACTGAAGTCAGCAACTGTGCCTCCTTTGCTATTATGCTGACAGATTGCCTTTAAGTTGTCTTTTTTTTCCCCCCAGACCTTAATGGCTCTGCTACTTGTCTTTGTTTTTCTCCGAGCCTTGGACTTGGAGTTTTGCAATCTAGCAATGTCAGAAAAGTAAAGAACCTAGAGCTGTCTTTTAGCATGAAAAAATGGTATTTTCTATTGCTTCTAGACAACGAATTTGCCTTTGTTGATGATCTTGCTGTGTTCTCTCTACTCTCTGCCTTACACTTAATTTTCCATCTGTTGAGGCTGAGGATCACTGTGTAACATGCTCAATGCACATGAAGTTTAAATGCTAATGTGTTTTGTTCACACTCTAAGCATTTGACAGAGAGGAGTTTTAAAACTGCAGTCATTACTTTTCATAGTGGCAGTGTAAGCTGGAATGGTGCTTCAGGACAAGAGCATGGGGGTAACCAGCACTGTTAATTTAAGATGGAGCCTTGAGAATCAACTTGGTCTTGAGTTTCCAAGAGGCAAAATCCAAGTGTGACAACAGATATGGACATTAGCCTGGGAACTCTGGTAGATTCTGGAAGCATTATGTTTGAATTTGATTTGAAGTTCTTTACAAACATGTAGCTCTTCAGGAGAAAGAAAGTACTTTAATAGTATTTATTTTGCTTGATTGTGTAGCAGTCTGAGGTCTGGTTTGAAGTCATATCTGAAATTTCTTAGCAGAGAAGATTAATATATATGATTCAGTTAATATTATTATTGAATGTTCAGTGGATGAACAAATTACAGGCACAATGTAGCCTCTTTAAATTTTCACACTGTGGAAGTGAAGTGTCCACTGCCTTTCATGCTACCTTTGTCTCCTGAATTCTGTCCAGTTCCTGCAGCTTCTACTGAAGCTTGGAAGTGCCTCAGGCTCCATAGTACCCAGGCTGAGTTAGCATGAAAGGCATATGAATGCAGCAAAGCATATGAACAGCCCTGAATTCCAAGCATAAAACAGGAACATCAAATTTGGCAGCCTTTGGGAATTTGGAGGTTAACCCTTAAAGTGAATTTCTTTCGGGGAGCCTGGCATCATCACGATGGGTTTGACTAAAACCCAGCAGTCTAATGGCTGCTAGATGCCCATGTGCTGCAGAGCAGGAGCCTCCTTCATTCCTAATTAATATTCTGGGTTTAATCTGAGTGATAATGGGCCACAATAATTTTCTGCTTTCCTTTCTGCCCATTCTCAGTGTCTGTGCCACATTTCTGTTTTGTTTACTCCCACAGGGTCTGTTCAGGGGCAGAGCAGGTGGGTGGTGATCGTGGCAACCCAGAGATGCATTTTGGTTGTAAATGTTTTCAGGTGAACAGCCTTGTTTCTTGCTTCATAATTCCAGTGCAGGAGTCCCTCCAATCCATTTTCTCTTTATAAAGAGGAGCAACAAACTGCTTGATGAACAACAAAGAGATTTGCTTTGGTGTGTACTCATCCAGGGGACCAGAGTTTGAGAGACTGACCATACTTTGAACATGTTACCTAATTCTTAGAGCTGTGAGTAACCTCCTGAGAGGTGGCATATTTACAAAAGTAGCTCTTTGTCTTTTTTGCCAAAAGCACAGATATGCTGAAAATAGAATCCCCAGAGGGGAAAAGTGGGAGATAGTGATTGCAACTGCTCAGAGCCACCTCATGCCATACATGGAAAGTCTAAAACCAAAACGTATGCTCAGCTGCTGGTACCAGCTGTTACATTCATTATAGTAATTGCTACCATTAGTGTGCTATTAATATTTCTCTTATACATTTGTAAGAGAAATCAAATGAAAATGCCAAGTCTGCTCCATCTGCAACCATTTAGGTTCTTGGTGGGTCAAGTCACACAAGCAGCAATTTCTAGCAATGCTGTTGGCCTCTAAGGAAGCTGTTCTTAGGAGAAGCAAAGCTGCTCTGGTTTGCTTGTGAATTTCCCTGTTTGTGCTGGAGGAAAAAGCATCTGGGAGGCTACAGGTTTAGTTGCTGCAGGATCTGCATGGCTGTTGCAGCAGAAGTCTACCAGCTTGCAGCAAGCAGCAGAAAGCTTTCTGTGCCTGTTCAAGCCTTTGATGTAGTTTTGCACAAGTTGGGAGACCCTGGAGCTGACAGCAAAGGCAGCTCTTTGCCAGATGGGTTGCACAAGTCTGCATCTGTGTGGGTGGCTTAACCTCCAGATTACAGCAGCACTCTGTGTGCCCTCAGATGCTGGCACTGGTGTCAGTCTGAGGTAATGTCAATGTGACAGTTGTGAGGTGCTCCAGCATCAGCTCTTTATCACCACTGTTTTCCTAGAGCAGCTTTGCTATGAGCCAGGATTCGACCTTATGATATGGATTTTTTATTTTCCCCATCCTCTATCTTTCTCAATTTCTTTGAGGAAATTCTCATCTATGAAAGTGCTGTTGAGTCAGCATCTTTCAGCTCGAGAGTGCCAACACCATTCACAACAAGTAGCTTGAAAAAAAATGTTTTGATTTCAATTTTCTTTTTCATATTAACTATTAGACTAGAAAATGTTGCTGATCTAAATGACATTTATTCATGGGAATGATGAATACTATAGCTGAGAAGAGGCTAGCTAATTTATCTAGTTCATCTCACAAAGAAATGCAAAGTACTGGAAAAAAAAGTTGCTATATTGATGGTTTGTGGTCTGATCCACTTTCCACTCATGGAAAAAATGATTAATCAGAAGTACATTAGTATTAATTGTAGTATTAGTATTAAAACACAAATTTCAGCCCATTGGATTACCTGCCTCTCCCACAAATTTCAACCCATTGGATTACCTGAGTTCCCACAAATTTCAGCCCATTGGATTTCCTGACTCTCCCACAAATTTCAGCCCATTGGATTTCCTGACTCTCCCACAAATTTCAGCCCATTGGATTACCTGATTTCCCACAATTTTCAACCCATTGGATTACCTGAGTTCCCACAAATTTCAGCCCATTGGATTACCTGAGTTCCCACAAATTTCAGCCCATTGGATTACCTGAGTTCCCACAAATTTCAGCCCATTGCACTACCTGCCTCTCCCACAAATTTCAACCCATTGGATTACCTGATTTCCCACAAATTTCAGACCATTGGATTGCCCAACTTCCCACAAATTTTAACCCATTGGATTACCTGATTTCCCACAAATTTCAGCCCATTGCACTACCTGCCTCTCCCACAAATTCCCCATGTCTTCAGAAGTAGAGTCAGGTTCACTCTGAAACTGAGCTCTAGCTCAGGACCAACAAAGACCTGACTATGGAGCTTGTCCTAGGCAAAAAGCCATCACTTCAAGGAGAGGCAAAATATAAAATTTGATGGATTTGGAATGAAAGAGCAGTTTATTCCAGAAGTGTCATATAGAGCACTGATTGAAACAGCAAGGTTTGCAGGAGACCCTAGTTGAGTTTTAGCAGCTCATCATTAATACTGCATCTGTCATGTTTTATGATGATTTACATAGTATTACTGAAATAATGGACCAAGCTCTCAGCTGATGTAAATCTTCATCACTTTCTCCAACTCAGTGAAATTCTACTAGTCCCTTTGGAAATGTGGAGTTTGGTTTGCAGTTGTATTGTTATAGGCAATAATTCCCCCTTTCCCATGGGATTTGCAGTATATATTTGAAGTTACACAGAAAATGTTGATGAATACATCTGAATGCAGAGTTTTATCTGCAGATTAGTAACATGAAGCTGAACTCCCATAAGGACAAGTACCTGACCTCACTTTGTTAATGCAATTAAAACACTGAAGAGTTCTTGCTATGGTATTAGCTTTTAGCATTGCAGTTCTCCCAGAAAAAAAAATGTAATTTGATGTTTATGCCACCACAGCAAATTCAATTCTATTAATTCCCAAGGTGCATCCCTTGCATGTGAGAACACCCATCAATTTGACTTTATGAGTTCTGCTTCCTGCTAATACCTATGTGCAGTGTCTTGTGACCCGAGAGGCATTGAAGCAGCCTGTTCATTTGCAAAATAATATTTGATGTGACCTCTGTTTCACTTCTGTAATTATCTTTTCATCCAACTTCTTTCTACAGTTTGTTGGCTAGGAATGTGAAACTTCATTTTTAGGGCTCTCTGCTTCTGAAATGTGAGGAGACAGCCAGAGAGCCACCACTTGGTCTCCCTGATGGGTAGAAGCCTTCCTTGGCCAAGGGCTAGGGCAACAAACTACCCTCCTGTGGGGGGATGGAGAAAAAAGTGCTATGGGCTGCTATGCTGGCCAGGCTCTGGAAACTGAAGTGTGGGATATCATTTTGCTGGGACTAAAAGGGGAAAAAATCCAGTAAGATTCACAAATTTGGCCTAAAGGAGAGACCTGGACATGTAATGGTGTGACCTGCCAGTCATTCTTTCAAACAAATCATTCAGGTCTTAAATCCAAAGCCTGTGAGCTGGCAATGTTAGACAAAGAAATTGAAAAGCTCTAGGCTTGAGATCTGATTTAAATTTAAATCATAATTGATTTTTTTTCTCATTTTGATTTTTATGAACAGATGGACTGTAGCTAGCAGTTGCCCTTGAGGAGTCTTTAAAAATGTAGATCTGTGAACTGTTTCCCTGAAGACTGATACAGCTGCTATTTCTTCAGCTCTCTCTGAATCATCCTCAATTACTATATGTCTTTATAAAATAATTATAGGTTTTATCCAGGAACTGAGCCTGGCTCTGTATTTTTCATAAAACACTTACACAGGCTTGGTTAGCAGAAGAGGTGATTTTACCCAACCAAGTTTTCAATTATTTAGCTTTGAACTTTTATTCTCTTCTTCGATGTTTTGCTACCATGCAGCAGCTACACTCCCTTAAAACTCAAATGGAAAAAGATTTTTGGCTGCTCTATCCATCTCTTTACACATACTAATTTGCCTGCCAGAGCAAATCTCACACAGAATGAACTTAGGAGAGTTATTAGTTCAGATGAAGCTATTCAGACTTAAATCAATAAATAAATTATGATCTTGGCCTAGAACATTTCTGCTTGTGCAAAAGTCAGTCTGCCTTTTTCTCTGTGCACGTATAATGGGGAAATATGTTGTAGGAAGAAACAACAAAACAACAACCACCAAGCAAACAGTTTTAAATGCAAGATGAGAATGGCCTGGATAAAAATGTGGCATTAGCTCTGGATGACAGGACGATGGAGGCTGGGTGGTAGCCACATGGAATTGTTATCTGATGATGCAAATACAATTTACAAGGGTTCATTTCCTCTTTGCCCCTCTGTATCTCCAGATATATCATTGATGATGCCTGGGGCAGTAAGGGGGGCAGTGGGGAAACCCCTGGGACAGCCAGACCCTCACACATCAAGGCTGGCAGGTCTTTCCTGCAGACACCCTAAGACATTTACAGTAGGAAATATTTAGTATATGAGTTTTTTTGTTCTATTTTTGCTACCATTAAGGACACATTTTACTTGTGGCAGAGATGAGGCTAAAGTACCAATCTTTCTTCTGGAGAAATGTGAGGAATTGGAGAGCTGTGTACCTTCATCTAATGGCACAGGAGGGGATTAGTCTTTTTTGAAGAGAAGTTAGCAACATTCTAGATTATCAGAAGTGTTGTCAGTAAAATAGATTCTCAGCTCTGTAGAAGTTATAGCTCCATCTTTGCTTTCTGTATTATTCTGATGCACAAAACCTCTGGTTCTTAGATGCAGCTATGGAGGATTGCACGGATTAATCTTTTGCCTGGAGGCATTTTCAGCATGTATGTCACTTCAGTGATGTATGGAAGCAGTTTAAACCCCAGCTTGTCTGCACTCCAACACCATCAGTGCCTGCTGCTGGAATTTTACGAGGCTTTTAATAGAAGCTGCCACTTCCAACTGGATGTGTTCTCCAATAATCTCTGGTGTTTCAGTGCTGGTAAACTACATAAGTCATCAGCCTGGCCCTTCTCTGAGGATAGGATTAAAACCACTGCATTCCCTTTGGTTTAATGAAGGAACTTTCATTCTTTCCCCTCAGAGTGCATAGTCCAAGTTGTTTTAACTAATTCTCATTTAGGATATAAAATTTTGGGTTAGACTTCTGTGCTTTTTCTTAAAAGTTCTCTGCTGAGGATGCTTATTATGAGGCAGTAAAAGAAATTCCTCATGCCCATGAGGACTGGCTGATTAAATGAGAAGTATTCCTGTGATGGGGAACAATATCTTTAATACTTCAATACTGAGTGCTTAGTTGGCACTTCAGTGACCTGACCTTCTTAGAAACCCTGCAGTTTTTAACTAAAATGATGAGTTTTACAAGTTCAGTAAATGGATTTTTTTTTCCATGTTTGCATTTTGTTTTGGTTTGGTTTAATTTGTGGAGCTCCTTATCCAGCCAGTGGCACTGCTAGGGCAGGCAAACACACCATGGGCTGTCCTGCATCACACTTTGACTACCTTGCATGTTTACATCTCAAACCTGGTATAAGGAAAGAGAAATGTGACTTGTTCAAAAGCAGGTAATCAGGCCCTGGACTGTGAATTTCATTCACTTGAAAGTCAATCTCCTGTCCTCTTGTTAAATTGCAATTTCCTGGTTTGCTGCCTCTTTTGATGCTTTGCTTTGATGCCCAAAGTTCTTTTGTTCTTCAGGGGTTACAGGTGTTCATAACACTACCTTTGTTCATGAATATTTTCTTTTCAATAATGGGGTGATAGATTGCTTCAGGGATGTGGCTGATCACAAGGTGGGAAACATAGGGCATCTCTGGAAATAGATTTGGGATGCTGCAGATGTGACATTTTTCAGGATAAATATATTGAATCAATTTTACTCTAGAGATTGCAACTGGGACAGAGGCACAATTCCCCTTGTGGCTGCTTAGAATTCATTTCATGTCAGTGGGGAATTAAAATAATTTGTAGGCAGTGATGCCAATCATTGATTGGTAGGTGTTAAGTGAGGCCAGAGTCTCCATTTTATTTGGTGTGGGGCATGTAGCAGGCAGGACTGCTCATGCTACTTGATGCTTTTTACAGCATTTATACTGAATATAAAAAGGAAAGCAGATTTATCTTAGGGTAGGACCACTCTGCACAAAGACCCCTCTGTTTTACTGCCATCCTAAAGACCTGCCAGTGGATAGTGAAGTTTTGTTAAGCAGGATGCCAATATGAAAACAAAACTTTTCTGGTGTTCTTTTCTGATTTAGTTAAGTTAAAAATTTCCTTTTAAAGGAAAAGATGATTCTTCCAAATACAGGGATTAATGAGCAATTTTCTCCAAACATCTGAGTTACAATTATTAATTATTTGCAATTAAATATATCAAGGAAACCTGGCAGTTCCTGTCATTAGCAGGCTCTGGTATTATACCTCTTGAGGCTGGGGCTATAATTGTGTTTTCCTTTTCTCCTACCTTGATCATGTCAGGCTGACCATAGAATAAATGTGCATAAATACTTCCACCAATTCCAGTGGCCTCCTGGAAGCATCTATTTATTGCCAGTTACTTCCTTCCAGACCATGATTTGCATCTGAGCCACAGACTGCCCTACACTGTCTTATCTCAATGTGATAATACATGTAGGTCTCCTCAAGTGTCTCTGCACAAAGTTAAAAGGGAAAACCAAGAACTCTTCAAGACATGTTTGCCAGCTAGGGCAAGCAGCAGTGAAACACATGGTCCCCCAGAGCAGCACTCTGGGACTTTGAGAAGTAGAACCACAATATATTTTCTACAGATTGATTTGTTTTTAAAAGATTAAGTTAAAATTAAAAAATTAAAATTAAAGTTAAATCTGCCATTGAGAAAAAAACACAGTAGGTTTCCTTTCAGCCAGTGTGGCTGGCAAGTTTTGTGCAAAATAAAATTAATTACCATCAAGCAGTAAGATGTTTAGAAACAGAAAAGACACAAGGATACCCAGCATCTGCTTCTGGACCACTTCAGGTGCCACATACCTTTGCATATTTAATCTGTAACTCATTTCTAATTGATTCCAATATCCTATTACAATATGTAGTGTTTGTAGAGGCTTTTCATTGTTGTAGAGTTGGTTGGTTTGTTGTTTTTTTTTCCTCAGCCTGCTGATAGATGGGCCTTTTGTATGTAGTTTCTCTGACTGTATTCAGTTTTTCACCTCCAAGAGAGCTGAGTATCCTGTTCTCTGGGTTTTTTATGTATTTTTTTCCCTGTCTTGTTGTCTCCTTTTCCACATCAATTTGCCTACTACCCCTTTAGTGAACTTTTTCAGTGTTTTCTGAATTGGCAGCAGTTTTTCTCCTTCTCCTNTATCTTTAATACTTCAATACTGAGTGCTTAGTTGGCACTTCAGTGACCTGACCTTCTTAGAAACCCTGCAGTTTTTAACTAAAATGATGAGTTTTACAAGTTCAGTAAATGGATTTTTTTTTCCATGTTTGCATTTTGTTTTGGTTTGGTTTAATTTGTGGAGCTCCTTATCCAGCCAGTGGCACTGCTAGGGCAGGCAAACACACCATGGGCTGTCCTGCATCACACTTTGACTACCTTGCATGTTTACATCTCAAACCTGGTATAAGGAAAGAGAAATGTGACTTGTTCAAAAGCAGGTAATCAGGCCCTGGACTGTGAATTTCATTCACTTGAAAGTCAATCTCCTGTCCTCTTGTTAAATTGCAATTTCCTGGTTTGCTGCCTCTTTTGATGCTTTGCTTTGATGCCCAAAGTTCTTTTGTTCTTCAGGGGTTACAGGTGTTCATAACACTACCTTTGTTCATGAATATTTTCTTTTCAATAATGGGGTGATAGATTGCTTCAGGGATGTGGCTGATCACAAGGTGGGAAACATAGGGCATCTCTGGAAATAGATTTGGGATGCTGCAGATGTGACATTTTTCAGGATAAATATATTGAATCAATTTTACTCTAGAGATTGCAACTGGGACAGAGGCACAATTCCCCTTGTGGCTGCTTAGAATTCATTTCATGTCAGTGGGGAATTAAAATAATTTGTAGGCAGTGATGCCAATCATTGATTGGTAGGTGTTAAGTGAGGCCAGAGTCTCCATTTTATTTGGTGTGGGGCATGTAGCAGGCAGGACTGCTCATGCTACTTGATGCTTTTTACAGCATTTATACTGAATATAAAAAGGAAAGCAGATTTATCTTAGGGTAGGACCACTCTGCACAAAGACCCCTCTGTTTTACTGCCATCCTAAAGACCTGCCAGTGGATAGTGAAGTTTTGTTAAGCAGGATGCCAATATGAAAACAAAACTTTTCTGGTGTTCTTTTCTGATTTAGTTAAGTTAAAAATTTCCTTTTAAAGGAAAAGATGATTCTTCCAAATACAGGGATTAATGAGCAATTTTCTCCAAACATCTGAGTTACAATTATTAATTATTTGCAATTAAATATATCAAGGAAACCTGGCAGTTCCTGTCATTAGCAGGCTCTGGTATTATACCTCTTGAGGCTGGGGCTATAATTGTGTTTTCCTTTTCTCCTACCTTGATCATGTCAGGCTGACCATAGAATAAATGTGCATAAATACTTCCACCAATTCCAGTGGCCTCCTGGAAGCATCTATTTATTGCCAGTTACTTCCTTCCAGACCATGATTTGCATCTGAGCCACAGACTGCCCTACACTGTCTTATCTCAATGTGATAATACATGTAGGTCTCCTCAAGTGTCTCTGCACAAAGTTAAAAGGGAAAACCAAGAACTCTTCAAGACATGTTTGCCAGCTAGGGCAAGCAGCAGTGAAACACATGGTCCCCCAGAGCAGCACTCTGGGACTTTGAGAAGTAGAACCACAATATATTTTCTACAGATTGATTTGTTTTTAAAAGATTAAGTTAAAATTAAAAAATTAAAATTAAAGTTAAATCTGCCATTGAGAAAAAAACACAGTAGGTTTCCTTTCAGCCAGTGTGGCTGGCAAGTTTTGTGCAAAATAAAATTAATTACCATCAAGCAGTAAGATGTTTAGAAACAGAAAAGACACAAGGATACCCAGCATCTGCTTCTGGACCACTTCAGGTGCCACATACCTTTGCATATTTAATCTGTAACTCATTTCTAATTGATTCCAATATCCTATTACAATATGTAGTGTTTGTAGAGGCTTTTCATTGTTGTANTTTGCCTACTACCCCTTTAGTGAACTTTTTCAGTGTTTTCTGAATTGGCAGCAGTTTTTCTCCTTCTCCTTGACTTAATTTCCTTCACTGTCTTGTGTTTGCTTTGACATCTCTGTATCCAGGAAGGGTCTTATTGTTAACTGGGTCTGCTTGAGACTTCTTAAACTGGAAAACATGCCAAGAGGCACAGAAAGAAAAGTCTCCAGGTCTTTGAGTCAGTGTCTCAACACATCTATCTCATACACAGTACAATGCAGCACTGGTTGTAAATGGGCTGTTACATTACCACCTTCTTAATGGAAGTGTAGGATCAATATATAGCACGTGTCAGAATGAGGAAACATTTTGGTAAATGCAGAAAACGTGGTTGTTTTGTTGTTGGTTGGTTGGTTTTGTTTAGATGATCTTCCAGGCCCCTGCCAACCCCTGGCATTCAGTGATATGTGACTCTGACATCTTCACTTCTCTCATGCCCTTTACTTTTTGTCATCTTCCCAACACTCTCTACTAAATCCTGACCTGTGACTAAGCTTTCACAAAAATATATATATTTTTTAAAGTGAATGCATCATATCTTTTACTAATTCAGATCATCTGCCTGGTTTCACATTCTCCATAGCATCTTGAATTCAATTTGACTTTTGAATGTTGAAAGAGTCCTTTAAAGGTCATCTAGTTCAACCCCCCTGCAGGGAGCAGGGACATCTTCACTAGATCAGGTTGCTCAGAGCCCTGCCCAACCTGAATGTTTCCAGGGATGGGGCTTCTGCCACCTCTCTGCACATTCACTGAAGGAAAGTTCCATTGATCTCACAGTTTGCTTTTGATTTAGTCACAAATAATACATTTGGTGTGAATCTGGAATTATCCCTGCTCTCAGCCAGTTAGTCTTCATGAACTGCTGCTCCTTCATTTCCCTTTGTTTTTAATTCTTATCCCCAAATTACATAAGAAATGTTGCTTTACCTTATCTTCTGCCATGCAAGAAAAGTCTCTTTGAATAATTTAATTTTTTTTAATGCATCCTTTGTGTTTTCTTTACAGTGCTTTTTGAAAGTACGAGTGTGGTTTGCTTAGTAATTAATTGGTGCGGAAATACCATTTTATGTCTAGAAGTGTAATTTAAAAATCTTATCTCCCTGCCTGGTTGATAGGAAATATATTTTGCAAACAACAGTCCCTCCAAGTGTTTTTACAGGAAAAAGCCTCTCTAAGCTGGACCAGGTTATTGAGCAGTGTCTCACATTTAGCTTATGTTGAACTATTTGGCTACAGCTTCAGTCATCTATTGAGGTAAAGTGAAAAAAAAATGGTGTGGTGAAATCAATACCACTAATAGCTCCTGCAAACAGAAATTCTCAGCCAGCTCTTTCAGTTCATTTACTGTATGTATATTTTAAATTATTCCCAGCTACACTAGATTGGGATTCAGGGAAACACTGAGTAAGCAATCCACCCTCATCCTGCCCTTGTGCTGGCAAATCCAGGGGACTCAGAAAGCACTTGGCAGATGATACCCAGAATATCATTTTTTCTGGGCTGGAGATGGATGTTTCAGTGAAGATCAACTGAGCAATTCCCAGCTTATCCAGAGACTTTCCATATAGCTGTAGGCAAACTAAATAAGCTCCCTCTTGCCTCAGTTTATCATCTCTAATGTGACTGTGGGATTTTATTGCATTACAAAGATGATGTAAAGCAGTTCTATTACAAAGAGTGTCATATATTGGCCAGAAGTGCAGANTATATATATATATATATAAAAGCTGGGGTAGGCAGTTTTACATCTACAATTTCAATTTATTATAATTATTTTTTAATTTAACTGCAAGTAATGCCTAGGTATTATGCTTTTACAGAACAGTTATGANATAAATTCTGAAGGAAAACCAGGTGTTTCCATTGCAAGCTTAAACATATTTAACCCATTCTACTAGTAAGTGAGCAGAAAACTAGTAATTTAAATACTTATTCCTGCTGCTTTTGCAGTTTTACTAGCTAGGCCATTTAAAGTAAGCTAATGAAAATAACTTGATACTATTCAACCTTTATAATCTGAAAAGAGTGGAATGTTTTCTAGTTACAAAGATGCTCAGCTATTCTAAAGGTANAGGCTGTCCAGGGAAGTGGCAGAGCCTCCATTCTTGGAGATAATCAAAATTTGCCTGAACACAGCTCTGAGAAATCCACTGTAGTTGGTGTGGCTCTGGACAAGATGATCTCCAGAGATGCCTTCCATTGCCATCCACATTGTGATTGCATGANAGGTAGTTTCCTATTTTTCTAGATGTTTTGACTCCAAGAAAAACCATTCAAATATTTTTTTTTTTCTTGTCCTGTGAACTCAGCCTCATTTTAATGTGATTGCAAGTCTGTGCTGAAGTGTAATGGAGTGGTTAATTCTTTCAAAACCTGTGACTTTTTGGTTTTGTTTTAATAAACTCTATTCTTTCAGTAATCGTGTTTGATGGAAGAAGNAAAAAAAAGAATAAAAAAACAGAACTGAAAACTACCCTTTGTTTTTAAAGGGAAGAAACAAAGAGAAAGTGACATATAATTTTAATGTGTAGTAAACTGGAATTTTGCTTGCTGTGAATTTAGACCTATAAAACCTGACTTACAAGAGAGACATCTGCTTTGGGTAGGGGAGTCTTTTTGATTTGGTTTTCTAACTGCCTTGAGTGGCACGTAAATAGTGGGAATGGCAATGGANTGAGGTCATTACCATGATGTTCCAAATGAACACCTATGGCAAAACATTTCTGGTTCTACTTAAGAGTTCTGGGAGCATTTCAATTTTCTGGCTCATTGTCACATGAAGTGAACAGCTTTTGAGGGCAGATAAGTCATGTCTGAGTTGGAAACATTCATGAGTTTGAAAAGTCTCTGGGATGTGGTGTTTTAGTTTTTTCTGTTTGTTGAGCTCCTCAATAGCAAAGCATGAACATTTTAAGTATATATACATATATATATATATATAAAAGCTGGGGTAGGCAGTTTTACATCTACAATTTCAATTTATTATAATTATTTTTTAATTTAACTGCAAGTAATGCCTAGGTATTATGCTTTTACAGAACAGTTATGAAGGCTGTCCAGGGAAGTGGCAGAGCCTCCATTCTTGGAGATAATCAAAATTTGCCTGAACACAGCTCTGAGAAATCCACTGTAGTTGGTGTGGCTCTGGACAAGATGATCTCCAGAGATGCCTTCCATTGCCATCCACATTGTGATTGCATGAAAAAAAAAGAATAAAAAAACAGAACTGAAAACTACCCTTTGTTTTTAAAGGGAAGAAACAAAGAGAAAGTGACATATAATTTTAATGTGTAGTAAACTGGAATTTTGCTTGCTGTGAATTTAGACCTATAAAACCTGACTTACAAGAGAGACATCTGCTTTGGGTAGGGGAGTCTTTTTGATTTGGTTTTCTAACTGCCTTGAGTGGCACGTAAATAGTGGGAATGGTTCAGAAAAGTTGCAAAAGCAGCAGTGCAAGAGATGAGAGCAAAATTGCTGTGTGAAATTTGGCATAATAACAACAACCATCAAAGGGAAAAGAAACCTTTAAAAGCAAAACCTATGTGAAATAGTGTTCCATGAGATGGGATTATCCAATTTTGTATTTAAGCATTATCATAGGAAAATTCATCCTTCATTTTAGATAGCAGGATGTAGGAATAATAGTAGAGGAGAGTAAAAAGGAGAGGGTGAAGGGAATACAGAGGAAAATCCACTTCTAGCCATCCCACTGTTCAAAGGGACAGGAATTCCAAAGGTGACAGGAGCTCTAGTTGTGATTATCCAAATTTCTTACTCAAGTTTCAGTGAGTTTATGTACAGAAGTCATGTATTTTGTGTGATAGGAATATGGAGGTGTCAGCTTGGTATTAGTTGTAAAAAACCTGATCTTAGGATCTCAGTGGAGCTTGGCAAGTTCAAACTGAAGTGATTAAAGTGAAAAATCACTTTTGGTGGTGAGGGAACTCTATTCTATTATTGCAGAATAGATTTTATTTCAGCGTGTTACCAATTGGTATTTATGCTTCACAGCCTCACAATAAAAAAAAACAAAACAGAAAAGCACTTATTGGAATGAGAACAGTTAAAATACAGCAAGGAAAAGTGAGTTTTCATGGAGAGATGGAAAGATGGAGAGGATCAACCATGAAAAGGCTGCAATAAATCTTTAATATACAAATCTGTGTCCTCCTCAGAGTTTCATCTCCAGATTGTTCACTTTTGCCACAACATTTTCTGGTTATAGTTGAAATTGGGATATCAAAAATAGTGTATTTATTTAATTTTTTTTCTTAGTAGTGTAAAAAGATTTAAGCTGGGATTCTTTCTCTTTAAGGCACAAGGTCAGTGAACTTAACATAAGCCTCATCCAAAGCCCACAGAAATGTTCAGAATGATCTCTGCCATGGTTTTGGGATGATGGAAGTGTTTACAGCTAAAATTACCATTTGGAGCTTTGATTTTATTTAGGTTTTGCGAACATTTTATGGTTTTGGTGTGATGGAAGTGTTTACAGCTGAAGTTACCATTTGGAGCTTTGATTTTATTTACATTTTGTGAGCATTTTCTTCTCTTTGATTAGTGAAAGTTGTGATGCTCATCCTGTCATCCCTGAAGTTTATTCTGAGTTTGTTTCAACACATTCCAGAACTCACTGCTTGGGAAGAAATCTACAGAACCTGATGAATTTCAGGTCATTGTACAAAACCTCAGCTTTTGCATCTGCTCCTGGTTGGTTGCATGGTCTGATTTTCAAACAAACAAACAAACAAACACAATATCCTAGATACTCTCACAACTCATCCCAGCTTCATACAGAAAAGTTAATGAACTTCATTAGGAGCTCTGGGTTTGTAATGAAGGCAGAGGGGTTGTATTTGGTGTGGTTTTCCTTCAAATAGGATAGCTTGATTTTTAGCTATATTGGAATGGAAAAAATCTAAACACAACCACTTGTGTAGTTATGCCAGCACAAACACATCCTTATTCCTTGTCATATGGAGCTTAAAATTAGAAATGTCCAAGCCAATAAAGGAAACCCCATAATCCTTACATGTTTATGCCAAATCTATCCTTTCTGTGCTATTAGAAGATTTAAACTGCTGGAGAGGAGTGTCTTCTGCACTATGCTTGAGCTGAGCCAGAGATGACAAACTGTCAGCTTTTGTGCTTTTAAAAGACCTAAAAAGTAAAAATTTGAATTAATCTCTCTGTTGTCTTGTGAATGGGTTAGGAACTGAGTTAGGATGTGTTACACCACAGCCTAAAACCAGGATGGCTTCANTTAAATCTGTGGTGTTCACTACTATTCTTTTCCTGTTTCTAAATTCAGCCTTTTTTTTTCAGGTCAACCAAAAAGGCAAATGAGACAGGAATAATTCAATATATATCCCTAACCTATTATGGCAGCTATGAGGTGTAGGAAACCTAAGCCATACAACATGCAGCCTTTACTATCTGCAGCAGGCTCTGAACAGTGCCATGCTCACTAGTGCAAAAGCACCAGTGCCTCCAGAGGAACATGGATAGATAAAAACCTCTCTGTAAAAAACTCTCTGCACTTTTTCAAATCAGAATATACATGATTAACTTCTTTTTCATGGGCTAAATTAATTGCATCATGGGTAGATTAGACTTTTATTAAACTGTACATTCAGGAAAGAGCTGATATCAATTTCTTATTTTACTGCTTGCTTAGGTTCTTCCAACTCCCTTTCTCCAGAGTCCTCCTGCTTTGATGTCTTGCTTTCCACCCGGATTGCCAGAAGGCTTTCAGTTGCAAATGCAGGTGTTTTCAACTGTTAGATGTAGTTGTGTCATATTATTCATCATCTCAATTAAAAAATGCATTAGTAGGACACTTATTTTCCACAGAGGACAAAAGAGGAATAATTGGAAAGGCAGCACACTGCACATGGAGGAAGATGTTACTCTGTGAGGCACACGTGGCTGTGCAGGAGCTGGGTTTGTGTCTGTGGTGCTGCTTTCCATCTGTGTCCTGTATCCATTGCTGAACCTTTAAAGCACTGCTTTTTTAACACACTACTTTGCCTATCTGAAGCTAATTAAGCATGGCTTTTGAGAAGTACAAAGCTCTTTGCAGATAGCACCTAGAAGGCATCATTGCATGTATTTATTTGTTTTGTGCTGGTATTTTTTCCTGGTTTTTCTTGCAGTAATCCTTGGGAGAGCTGGCACCTCCAAAGCCAGGTCTTCTCTGAGATGCTGGGAATGATTTGAAATGTCAGTGAACAGCTCTGCGTGTCAAGGGCAATCATGAGGCTTGTTAAACAGGAAAATTAATTCCCAGCAAGGGTTTAACTCTTCAGAATGAGCTCTGTGCTGCCATATAGACAGCAGAGCAACATCCACAGGGGAGCGGGGAGTTGGGACCTCACTCAGAGTCAATGAATGTCCTGTAACCCTGCTCTTAATGCTGTCACTTGCAGAGGGCTGGAGAAAGTGCCTAACCTGGAGTGTGAGACAGTATAAAAGCAAGAGACCCAAAGGATGAGGAAGAGGTCGGGGATATAAGTAACCACAAAAGCAGATAAAATACCAGAGAATTTGTTTCCCTTCTACTCATACAATTTTTCTGATCTTTCTTATCCTCTTATCAGCTCTCCCTCGATTGACATTCTGCTCCGTGCACCCCCAACTTCCAGGACATCCCAACAGCCTCCCATTTGGAACATCTTGTAACCCCATGTGCTTTGGGTTTGTTAACACCAGCATGGTCCTGGGCTGTAGAAATGACAGTAGAGCACATCCCTATTTCATACCACTCCAAGGTTCAGAAGAACCTTTTTGATGTGTGTGCATTAGCTCATCTATCAGCCTCGATGCTTAGGGCTTGTTGAAAATAGATATTCTAATCATCAGTCTCAAGAGCTCTTGACTCTAAAGACATGATTCTCTTCTGGTTTTCATCTTTCTTCTTTCCTACAGAAAAAGGAAATGTGCATGCTTAAAAAGCATGCAGCTGGGCACAGGGAGATGGGATGTTTCCCTTGCAGCCACCTCCTTGTGCTGATGACACTGCCAGGCAGTGCTGAAAACTCTGGGTTTACAGCTCCAGATGGTGCCTCACTGGAACTGGGGTCTGTCAAGTCCAGTCCCTGATACTGGTTAAGAAAGCAGCAAATTATCCACGTGGATGTGAGAGAATTCTTCCTTAAAGGTAGATCTCATTCTGACTTCTGGAAGATGTTTACGTTCTGGTTTCTGGCTTTAAAACAAAAGAGCCTCTGACAAGTTTATGCTGGTGAAGAGTATGGAATATTTCTGTGAAGTGTGCTGTCTTCTCTTGACTCTTGCTGGCTTCCTGAGCCCAGCCATCTTCTTTGGTAGTGAACTCTGCTAGTTAGGCTGGGTGAAAAAGTATCTCCTTTGGTCTGCCTTTAATTTGCTAAGTTATAATGTTGTCTCCTTGTTGTTTCTCCTATAAAACCAGGAGAACAAAGGTTCTTTTTTCTACTGCTCTGCTCTTTTTAGACACATTTAAATTCCCTATCTCTATTTTTCTCAGTTGAACTTTTTTTTTTGCTCAGATGTGCACCTTTCCACTGCCCTGGCCATTCACCCTTCCTTCTAGTTCTGCAACACCTTGCAATGGGACAACCTCTGCCAATTCCACACGTAGTGCAGGTGTTACCTACAACCTATGAAGGGCCAGACTGCCAGTAGTCAAAGCAAATCATGTTTTTAATTAATCCTTATCTTTCACTAATTTCTTCTTTCTTCAGATCACGTTTTTTCCACAAAGGCAGGAACTGTTTCTGCAAGCATGCAGTCTGACACAGCCTGTAAGGGGAGGAGGAAGCATTTACATGCTCCATAGCTTAAATGGGCTTCACTTTTGCTGCGGCTGCAGAACTGGAGCGGAGCTGATCTTGCCAGGATGAGCGGACGGTGACCTGTAGGAACTTGTGTAGCACAAGCTGGGCTCCCTGGGGAGCCGAGACTGCGCTTTGCTCCCAGCCAGCCTCACCCTTCCGCCGGGGATGCCCCAGGAGAGCTGTCGAGGGAGTCTGGCAGAGGTGCTCCGCTCCCGCCAGCGGTGCAGCTCTGCTCCACTCCCAGCAGCGGCGGTGTTCCTCTCCCGCCAGCGGTGCAGCTCTGCTCCACTCCCAGGAGCGGCGGTGCTCCTCTCCCCTCAGCGGTGCAGCTCTGCTCCCCTCAGCGGTGCAGCTCTGCTCCCCTCAGCGGTGCAGCTCTGCTCCCCTCAGCGGTGCAGCTCTGCTCCCCTCAGCGGTGCAGCTCTGCTCCCCTCAGCGGTGCAGCTCTGCTCCCCTCAGCGGTGCAGCTCTGCTCCCCTCAGCGGTGCAGCTCTGCTCCCCTCAGCGGTGCAGCTCTGCTCCCCGCCGTGGCCCAGGGGCTCAGCAGCACCGCGGCGCGCCGAGCCAGGGTGGGTGAAGAGAAAAGGTGAATTTCCTTTTAGGGTCGTGTCAAGCTTTTCTTGGCAGACCCCCGGCTCTAGCTCCTCAGCCATTTTGGGTTGAGCCGCTGAAATGTATCGATTTTGCCGGTAGGGCCGGCCCGGGGAGAGCCCAAAGCTAAGGCTGAGCAGCACCCCTCCCTATTCTCCCCTGCCTCAGTCAGCTCCAAGGGCTATCCCGCCTTCCTCAGCTCCGGGCTCAGCCGTTAGCCACTCCGGGCCCGGCCGCGGGGGCCATCCAAGGCACACCGAGCCCTACCCGGCCCTGGCCGGCCGCGGTGCCCCGCACATGCCCAGTGGCGGGGCGGGCGCCGGCCGCGAGTCAGTGACGGCGCGGCTGACGGGGCAGGGGCGGGCCCGGCGCGGAGGGCGGCTCGGCTCGGCTCTGCTCGGTT
>VYZU01083120.1:64954-76922 GCA_013401355.1 Ceyx cyanopectus | reverse complement strand
CCCCCCCCCCGCTTCGGTGCCCGGCTCAGCAGCTGCTCCGGACAGGGAGGAAGGGCTGGGAGCCGCCTCCCGCTGCCCCCGGTCGGCCCCCTCCCAATGCAGCCCGGCCCGCCGCTGGGAGCCCTCCCCGGGGGGATGTTTCTGCGGCCACTGCCGGGATAACCGGCGCGCCGTCCGCCCCCTCCCCGGACGGAGGATGCTGCCCGCGCCGTGGCGGTTTTCGACTCGGACAGCAGCAGCCGCGTCCCCCTCCTCGGCTCCGGGCAGCGTCGCCGAGGAGAGATGACTTCAAGGCACCAGGCGGACTGGATCCCTTACAGGTAGGGATACCCGCGCTCGCTCTGGGGCGGCGGGTCCAGCAGTGCGGGCGCGGTTGGAGCGACCGGGACTGCTCTGGGGCTGCAGCCGCTACCCCTCGGCAGGCTCGGGCGGTCGCTGCCAGAAGCCGGGGCGGAGCGGGGAGGCGGTTGGTGGCTGCGGCCGCTCTCGAAGGGCGGGCTCCCAACTTCTGGCTGGTCCCTCTCCGCCAAGTTCAGGGACCGGTCTCTCGGAAGAGCTGTCAGGCTCCCGGGAGAGCCTGGAGAGCTCTTCTCCCTGCCCGCCACAGGCCACCCTACCGGGCCGGCCAGCAGCAGCTGGAGCTCCGCGCCGTCGTCGCTCCTCGGCCGCGGGCCCCCCGGCTCTGCCTGGCGCTTGCGGGCGTTCGCCGCCCCTTCCCCCGCGGCTTCCCCCGGGGAAGAGGGAGACGCGGAGGGCACCGCGCGGAGCGGCCGCCGCCATGGCGAGGAGCGGGATCGCCATGGCGAGGAGCCGGGATCGTCATGGCAGCGCCCGGCGGGATGCTGCCATTGGCTCCGCCGTTGCCATAGGTACGGGAGCCGCCGAGCGGCGGCCGCTGCCCGGGAGCCCCGTGCGTCAGCGGGCGGCGGGGGCTCCGCCGATGCGGGAGCGGCCCCCGGTCCCGGCCGCGGGGGTGTGCGGGGCGAAGTGCCGCGTTGCGCTGCCCTCCTTCGCCTTGCGGGGCCGGCTCGGCCGTGCCCTCGCCGCGCCTGTCCCGAGCGCACGGGTGTGGAGTGGGAGCGTTCGGTGCTGGAACAGAACAGTTTGTTTCTGCCTTAGCGCTGCGAGGAAGGAGCGAGCCAGAGAGGTTTAGCTCCGGGAGGGACGGGCTGTGCCGCGGGATGATGGTAAAGCCGCTTCTGCATCTGCTGGTCGGAGTGCCGTTCACTTTAGGCGGGTGTTCGGTTTTTGTTAAAGTCCTTTATTCAAACTGACTGACTGCAGAAAGAAGTCCCAGGCTTTTAGGAAGGTCTTCTGGATAAGGCCACCAAGCAGGGTTTGTTTTTCTTTCGTTTGGTTGGTTGTAAATAAAACAAGGTAGGTAAAGTAACAAACCTTCTTTTCCCTTCTTAAACAGTCATGAAATGAACTATGTAGAGAGCTTTTTAAAACAGACAGATGTTTAAACAGGTCAGCTGTAGTTTGCCCCGTTCTGTTACAATAATTGTAGAGCCTATATGCCACGAAGCATGCAACATAAACACAAATACATCACTCATTAATGCAGAGAAAAATATCAAATGATAAATGCCTAAGTGGAAGCCTGTGGTTTTAATCCATGCACGTGATAGCTCTAATCAATAGAAGAATCAGAAAGATGCTTAATTACCATAAACCCATCAATATCTCCACTGTCTCTCCAATAGCTCTTTCAGACCACGTTTTGAAAAGACACGAGGAATTGGCAATAAAGTTCAAAACTGATTTGTGATGCAATTTGAAGCCTTGTATTGAAGGCAAAAATACCAGCAGAGCAGCTGTTCATGGTGCTTCCCAGCAGCACTGGAACTGTTTTCACTGTTCTCTTGCTGCATCCGAGGCTCTGTAGAGGTCAATGCCAAAAGTTTCATGAGGGATTTTGTATCAGTGGCCTCGAAGAAGGAAATAAAACATCTCTCTTGCTTTTGCTTCATACAGTTCAGACAAGCAAAAAGAGACAAAGTAGTAGATCTCCAGAGAGACACAGGTCTGATGATACTCCTGTCTAATATACTATTCTGGAACATTAACCATGTGCTTATGGCCAGACACTGCTGAGGACTGCCCCAAACTAAGAGGTAAACTACCAGCACTTCTGCTCTGAAGTCTTTTCTTAGGCTGCTGAGCTAATTCCTGACTTAGATGTTGCAAATCTCATTGAACTTGTTCATTTAAAGCATCCTGCAGGTTCCCCTAAATATACTTGTCCAGGAACAAAGAGGTTCTGAATGTTGTGAGAGTGAGATTTAATGTGAAAATTAGTAAATTAGTTCCAAGTGCCATTCAGTAGGAGTGACAAGGGGTGGGAGAGACCTGATGTGCCCCCCTTGGCACAGTTCTCCCAGCAGGATGCCCCATGCTCATCTGCTCCCTTGCTTCAGTTTCTGTAGTGAGTTGAATGGTTTAAAACAGTAGCATGACTCCTAAAGCTGGCTGGTTCCTCCTGGCAGTGGGATGTACATGCAGCTGTGTACTGGATTAATTCCAATAGAGAGGTGCTTTTATTTCTTTTTTTTTTCTTCAGTAAAAAGTCATCATTTTCATTACAAGAGAAAAGAGCCAGAGGGAATCAGTCCTGTGCATCTCATGCATGACCCATCAGGCAATCCACCTGCATGTCCAAAACTCACAAAGCACACTGTTCTTCCACATTTAAGATGCTGAGAACATTTTGGGTGAGTTAAAAGAAAATAGCAGGCAATTCTTTCAGTGTCAGTGCTGGATTTTTCATGCTGAGGTGGATGAAAGATTCCCATTATTTGTGAGTTTGCCATTTTTGGCTTTTGCCCTTAATGTCTTTTTTTCTTCTCTTATATATTCTGCTTTTGAAACACTAATAGTCAACNTTTTTATATTATATTTTTATATTATGTGTATAACAATAACAATAAATCTTAATTCTATAATTTAAGATACAGTCTATATAAACCCATTGAACCTGTTCAATAAATACACAAACACTATCATCTGAAAAGCACAGTCCATGCAGGAATGAACCTGCTGCAAGTCCCCAGGGTTCCCTGTGAAGCATCTCTACAATTCTAGTGAGACTTGGCTTGAGGACAAACCTGCCACAGCCCAAGGGGAGCCCCTGGACTGTGCCCAGGGGGGGCTGGCACTGCACAGAGGGCATCACATAAAGCACATTGCACAGTGTGTGTTTGCCATGGTGTGATGTGCCCTCACATGTATGTTTGTACACTTTATTCTGAAGTTCTGGCTGTGCTTGGGAGCTCTGAGCAGTTACTTGCAAAGCAGAGGATGACAGTTGGGTGCAGACTGTGGAGCACTGCTGTGTTCTGAATTCATGGGGCGTGGCAACTGGAGCAGATAAGAGGATTCCTGAAAGTGGGATGTGAGCTTGACTACCAAGAGTGTCCCACGTTCATTTCTGTGGATTTATTTGAGGTCTTGGGATATTTTCTGTGCATAAGCCTTGGTGTTGTGAAGGCAGCAGTGCAGGTAGAGTGCTCACCCCATGTGTGACTGAGCAGCACTGCAGACAGGCCACTGCTGTGGGGAACCACATCAATAACTCATGAAAACTGCTTTTTTTTTTTTCCTAAGGAAAAGGGTACAAAGAGTGCATGTGTTCTCTAAATCTGCCTGTCTTGTCTCAGCTCATTGCAATGTATAAAATGAGCTTAGTCACAGATTCACAGAATGTTAGGGGTTGGAAGGGAGCTAGAAGATCATCTAGTCCAACCCCCCTGCCAGAGCAGGATCACCCAGACCAAGTCACCCAGGAACAGATCCAGGTGGGTCTGGAATGTCTCCAGAGCAGGAGACTCCACAACCTCCCTGGGCAGCCCCTGCCAGGCTCTGCCACCCTCACTGGGTAAAGTTTTTCCTTGTGTTTCCCCTCAACCTCTTGTGCTCCAACTGACTCCCATTGCCTCTTGTCCTGTCACTGAATGACACTGAGCAGAGTCTGGCTCCATCCTCCCTACACTGCCCTGAACATCTTGACAGACACTGCTGAGCTCCCCCCTCAGTCTCCTTTTCTCCAGGCTAAAGAGCCCCAGCTCTCTCAGCCTCTCCTCAGCAGGGAGATGCTCCACTGTTGTACTTTCAAATGTGCCAGAGCTCTGCCACGATGGGGGTCTGTGCTCCTGTGTGGGGTGTTGCTGCAGTTGTGCACAGATTCCAGCTGAGATCAAGTTCTGGTTTCCCAGCATCATGTGAGGCAGCTAGCTGTTGGAGCACATTCTCAGAGGCAGCTCCTACCCTGAAGCTGATGGCCTCAATCAACCAGGCAGAAAAGAGAGATGAGGAAAAGAAAGCATCGCTTCAGGTGTTACCAGTGAGGGGAGAGCTGTGGAAGTTGTGGGGAATTGGCTTAAATAGAAACGGGCCAAGGCTCCAGGGAGCTCAGCAGCAGAGCTAGGAGTGAAACCTACTTGTCCTGTGTTTGCAGTGTGCCAAAGGTGGATGGAAGTCAGGGGCTGAAGGGGCTTTGCCAGCTCTTGCAGGGTGTGCTTGGGCCTCCCAGGGGCTGCACATTCTGTCCTAAAGTGTTGTCACCCCCAAGCACCTTTGCAGGGTCAGATGGAGATTAAAACTGCTCACAGCAGGCTGCTGACTATCTTGGAGCAACCACCATGAGCAGGTTTCTGGCAGTGCCAACCATTTGCAAGCCAGCTGTGGGCCACAGCTGGAAGGTGGCTGTGAGATGTTGTGTCTCCTCTTGCCATTCCCTCAGCTGGACACTTCTGACTCTTCCACCTGAGGGTTTTTGCCTTGAAGCTGCATCCATTTGGACACAAGCAGCAGCTTTTCTGCAAGGTGGTACTTTTTATCAGTACCTAAAAATGGCCATTCTAGACAGCTGGATTCTTCTCACATTTCCTCCTCATTCCTCTTCCCCTTCTACTTATGGATTATTTTCTAATTCATGCTTTTCTGTTCTTTCTCTTTATGATTTTTTTTTACTGTTTGCCCCTATGTCTTGTTCTCTGTGCCTTGTTTTTGCTTGCTTCCCTCTTTCCCATTTTGAGATTATTAATTAAAAGAGGATTGTGTCTTGCCAGCTATATGGTGTCTGCAGAAGATGCCCTTCTCTGTAAACAGTTGCTCTTTAATTATTATTTTATATATATATTTATTGTACCTATAAACCCACTCTGACTTCATATTGTATTATTTAAATAGTACTGTTGGCAGTTTTTTGAAGCCGAAATAATTTTTATTTCATATTATTGAGAATGTCAGTATTTGCAGGATATTATATTATATTATATTATATTAAAATTATATATTATATATATTAGGATATTCATTATTCCTGTGTGGAGTGTGGCTGTTACTTCAGTGAAGATCTTGTTGCTGCAGGATATGAAGGCCAGTAGCTGGAACTAGGAGATGCCCTTCTTGGTGACAGTCTGTGTCATGCAGATGGGAGCTGGAAGGGAACTGAACAACTGTTTTTGCAGCTTTGCAATCTCTTTTATTGGGATGTAGTGGCAGGATGATACCAGCAAGTTCTGAGGACTCTCAGCTGAGAATATAACACCTCTCTGGGCTCTCTCCTCCCTTGTATTATGCTAATAGCATGCAGCTATGCAGCAAGACAGTCTTCAGTGTGCAGAATTTCCAGTTTAGAAGGTCAGTACAAAAGAAGGGCACAAAGTGCCAGTGGAAATACCAGGGTGACTGTTGGCATATTTCTTGTTGCTTTCCTTTTTGTTACATACAATCATCAGCTTCTTTTGACTCTCCTGGCCTTAAGAAAATGGGAAGGAGGAGGATAGTGACTTAACTAGTCAAGGAAATGTGCTTCTAGAGAAAAGAAGAGTGTGCAAAGGTAAGAGAGAAGGTGGAAAGATTGGAGTAAATATTTTGGGACAGGTTGAGTACACATGCTAAAATTACTATTTTTTTTTTCTTCCTGACATATATGTTTTATACCAGTTTATTTTAACTAATACTTGATGGTAATGTAGTTTGTTTTTTGATTTTTTTTCCTTACATGTGTTTAATAAGTATGGATGTATTGCAGGTCATCTATTGAATTATTTTATGTCTGCATTGTGTAGCTTTGTGACGTTTAGGAATGTCTTTAAATGCTCAGTTTGCTCTAATTCAGTTATTTACTAGATAGATTTGTCTTTCCTTCTTTTACATTAATAAGAAGTTAAAATACATCTTTATTTCCCTTTTCAGTGATTACACAGAAGTAGCTTTCATACTTCTGTCACTAATAAATTGGAAGATTACAGATTTACCTATTTATCCTTAAAGGGAAAAAGTGACCCAGTTGAAAACATTTCCTTGGGGGAAATGCAATAGGGCAGAGGAGAGCAACTGCATCTGCCAGTCCAGAGCTGTGCAGGGCTTGGGTGCTGGTTGTGTGCAGTCAGAATACAACCCAGAGGTAGGGATGCTGTGGTGTCCAGCACCACCCTCTGCCTTACCTGTAGCTGTGTGGTTGCCTGTGGGCACCAGCCACAAACTGATGCCCCAAGAGCTTTTCAACTGCCTTAATTGGGGTTTGGATTGGTTCCACCACCTTCTCTGAGCTCTTGGAGCTGAGCAAATAATGGCAAGCAGTCTACAACACATGAATCTGAATGTGGGGGGCTCACTCTGTGACATACTTACCTTGCTCTCTGACAACACAGCTGCCTGAGTCATTCTTTTCTGAAGTTGAGTTCTCTGATGGTTCCCAAAATCAGGCCTTGAATTGCAGATTTCAGGGGAAACCTCGTGGTTCCTGTTGAGATGCATGTTAACACAAGTCTGGGAATATCATCATTTATAATTAATGCAACTCATTTGATCCAGGTAATGAAACCTCAGCATGATTTTTTTTTTTTCATGGTTAATTTAATTGTAATCACAGTTCTAACTACCTGCAGGTGAGAAATTGCAAGATGAGGAAATTCCTTGATTAATTTCAAATGATGACTAAGTTGGAAATGGTATCTGCAAGTAAAATGCAGATACATCAGTATTTGATCCATGTGTAGGGAAGGGATTAAAACAGCTCTATCTTTCAAACTTGGTAGCAGTTTGAAAGCAAAATGAATGAAGTTAAAAACTAGGTATTTCCATGAAAAATGGGTATCTTTTTTCAGAGCAGGTTCTTGCTAAGCAGTACTGCTGCAGCAGCATTTTCACTGCTCTGCAGCAACAAAACAACACAGAAATTACAGTGCATCATGTTGCAATTCTCCCTCCTGAAAATCTGAGGAAATTATTTGGTGTGTTCTAGAAATGAAAGAATAGATAACTTGTCTGGACAATGACTTAGACTAACTGCTCAGGCCATTTGATTGGCAACTGAAAGACTAAGACACCTTACCTTGGAATGCATCCCACTATTTTTGGCAGATACAAATCCCAAGACTCCAGCCAGGAGTGTGAATTTCCATTAAACAATTGTTTGTGTACTGAAGGATTGCTTGAACTCTTGTATGCCTACCTGAAACTTTCAGTTAGTTATATGGGTAGATAATGCATCTTTGGGGACGTTGCATCTGTAGAGCAACATTAAATAACATTAAAGATCTCTCTCCACACCAGTGAGTCAGACCTTGATAATTGATTCTTTCAGGTTACTGAATTTTAAATCACTGGCTGCTTCTGCAGATTGAAAAAGTGAAGTACAAGGTTTTAGAGAGAGTTTCAGTGCTTGCCCTAGAATAACACCAGCTCTGGTTTATTGTTTAGTTTGGTTTATTGCCTGTCCTCAAGGCAGAGCTCAGGTGTCTCTGTGTTTTGCATTATCATTACATCTGGGCAGGGATGGAGGTGGAAAACCCTGTAGCTTTGCTTGGTCTCCAGTTGGTGAAATTCTTCTTTATTTGATCTCTGTGGTATGTCCATGCTGCATACTGCAGTGCATCAGAGAACTTTTCATCTCAAGTTCATTATCTGGTCTAAACTAAGCATGTTAATTTTTGGCTGTTAAGAGCACTAACTACTTAATGAGCAACCTAATGTAGGCTCTGGCTTTTCAGAATACGAGGATAGTTCTTGGATGTGCCAGATATATTAATTATGGAATAGTATATTAATACCCAGAGAAACTGGGCCATAGTAGCAGATCATGATGTTGCTGGAAGTTTGGGGCATCCTGGAAGATGCCTTTTAAAATGTTAACTATTGCAATAATAATAATAATAATAATAATAATAATAATAATAATGATGATGATGATGATGATACAGGCTAGAACTTGGGAAGTATTGATGGAGCTTGAAAAATGGCTAATTGCTTCCTTGGGTCTTGAATATCAGTCATAGACTCTAAAGATAAGGAAGAAACTGTGCATGGGAGAAATTGAAATGGAATTAAATGTTTTCTTTTTCTACCTTCCTTCCCATTTTTTTTCCTGGTTTGATTCTCAGGCACTTTCTGTCATTTAACAATCTATGCCTGTGGCTTTCCAAGATAGAGATTGTTCTGAGTAGTATTGGAAGGGGAAAAAAGTTTTCTGATCCTCTGCACCTTGTATCAGAATAATTTTCAGATTAGTCTGTTGGCAAGAATGTGAAATTAGGTTTTCATAGCCTGGAAAGTGGGATATGCAAGGTCATGAGTTCAAGTCTCTGCCCTGTGTGTTGCATTCCTTAGGAAGGGATTTCTAACACCTCAGATGAGTGCCTGGACTCTCAGGTTCTTTGTTGGTGTGGGCTGGACCTGTACCCTCTACCCTCCCAAAATTTTCTCCTGAAATTGAGTTTACAAGATTTGTATTTGATAAATTGTTTTCTCACAAAGGGAATTTGGCATTTGTCATCAGTACAAAGAAAATTGTCATTTTCTTGCAGAAGAATCCAGTGAACTCTAGACTTGGAAGGATAGATTTTTAAGGCTTAGAAAATTAAATTTACTTCTAATTAATACTTCTGAAAACCATCATTGCATTGAAGTGGTACCAAATAGTACAAGCCATAACAAAAACTGAAGGAGATCATAAGGAAATTATTATCCAGTTGCTGGACTTTCAGTTCATTGATAGTTGCATTCCATGAAAATAGAAAGATTTGGAAGCAGAAGGTTTCAGAACTTGTGCAGAATGGAGTGTATCCCTGCACAGGGAGCCTTGAGGAGCCTGTGGCTGGATTTTCAAGAGTGCTCAGGGTCACTTTGATTATTTGCTCACATTATTTCCTCATTGTAGGCCTCTGAAAATCAGAAGTTTCTGTTAAATATACGTAACATGGTGGAAAGAGAAAGGAGGAGAATATTGTGCTGCGTAGTCAAAATGACAAACAGCATATAACACGTTGCAGTTTTTGTGTGTTCCTTGGCAAGAACAACTCATTCTCATCTGAAAAAAAAAGCTTATTTTGAAGGCAAGTGAAGCTCCATTGGATGTCAGAAGTTTTCACTGCATTGCATGATGAATTGTAAATATGCCCAACTGACAGTGTGAGGGATCCTCAAAGGCACTTTCTGTGCATCAGGGTGAAAATTCAACCCAAAGGGTTTTAGTTTGGAGCCAGCTCTGCAATCTGGCATTTGCTGTGGGCTTGGATGAACAATGCCAAATGTGACTGTGGATTGCAGTAAATCATAAATAGAAAGATGGTGTTGGGTTGTGCTTTTGCTTTTCACTTTGCTCTTGATGGCTTCTATCTTGTTGCTATTTTTTTAACCAGAATGGCTTTGGAACTGGTTTTGTATTTTTAATTTTCACTGGGTTAGAATAGGTCTATAGCTAACAATTGCATCAGTATTGATAATGCCCTAAGTTATTTGTGAAAAGACATTTTTCCTCCTTTTCCAGTACACAACACATACCTCTTGTATTCTAATGATACTCAGGACTTGAGGAAACTTAGCTTGTCTCTTTGGTTCTTTCTCTCTGTATCTGGAAATCTGGTGGTGGTGTTTTGTCCAGTGTGCTCTCAAAATTGATTTTGGGGACAACAGTGTCTGTGCTTCTGGGAGAGTGCCTGGAAATAATATGGGTTGAGCAAAATTATCCAGCAAGGCACTGTTATTTCCTTATCATCTCACAGCTCTTCTTAAATTAAATATTTCAATAATCATAAAGCAGATAAATATGTGAGCAGGATTTCAGGTCTGTGCTCCCATCCAGGAGACCTGTGGTAAAAAGCAGATTTCAGATGGAAGCAGAGGTCCTTCTGCCAGCATGTGGGAGCAGTGGAGAGCAGATGTCTCCCCTGGGGAGCAGCATGGTTTGCCAGCACACAGCTTCAGCAGGCTGGGGAGCAGGCTCTGGCTCCATCCTGGAAGAGCAAGAAGATGGAGACCTCTGAATCTGAGCTGAATGTCACTTGGTGGGTGATCCTGCAGGTTAAAATGGCTCACCTGGTCTCCTGCAACAAACACAAACTCTTAAGTGGTTTGTGGAAGCATGAGAGCTATGGAAAATGTGCAGGTAACAGTGCCCACGTGCCCCAGCAGCTGGACATTTTGGGTAGTTAGTGTTCCATGAAGAAACCAGAAGACACAACATTTATATGGATTTATCTGAAAGGATTAGAAAAGCATCTGCTGCTGTTTGAGTGTTGAGAGGACCCAAAGGGGGATCAGATTTTCACTTTTTTTAATGGTGCAGTAGTGAAAATGATACTCTGCCTTAGACAAATGCATTTGGAAATAGCTTCCCACGGTGCCAGAAGTGGTTTAATGATATCTGACCTGGTTAAAAGGGGTCTCCAGCTTTGTTTGGCACAGCTTCCTCTGTCTGAGGGTACCTTGTGCTCACTTAGTGGTCCCAGTTGTCTCCTTTTCCCAGCTTGCCCTGTGATTCCTGGTGGGACCATGGCTGGAGAGCTCCATGTGCAGGGGGTCCCTGCATGGCCACCGTGCCCCTACCCTGGGCAGCCTGGGGAGGGAGATGCTGCAAAGGCAGAGATGGATGGCCCTGGTTACAGGTGGGGACACTGCACCTGCAGCAGAAACCTGGCTTTTCCAGGATGAAAACTCAGTAGTGAGATCAGGAGAGGAATTCTGTTTGTTTTATCTTCCACTCTCCCCTCTCCTGCCACTAAGACTCTCTTTTTAATTTCTTTTGTATTTCTCTGTTGTAAGAAATCCAAATTATGCATATGTAGACAAGAAGAAATGGAAGCAGTGAATTCTGCACAGCCTGTTGGGGTTGGAAAGGATCTGCATGTACTTGTCAGAAATGGTCCTAGGATCAATACAGCTTTTCAAAGCCAGAATTCCTATACCTGTTCTTTAAAATGGTTCCCTATGGGGATTCTCATTCTCTAATAATACTACTGAGCTGAGCACAAAACCTTCCTCTGCACACAGAAGCTATTTTTCTTGGCCTCCATCCAGCCACCACCTGCATCATGAAATCTGTTGGACTTTAGATTTACCCCTCTTTGAGTTGAAACTAATCAACTGAATAAAAAACCTACAGATATTAGGAATGCATAATGATGTCTTCCTTAAGAAATCAGGCAAAATTATTATTACACAGGGGCTGGATTGCCAGTGAAAGAATGTGAGGTGCTCTAGTCAAATTTTATTACAGAAACCCTATGGAAATGAGAATTCTTCTTGAAATTTCTACAGATTCACTTGTTCACTGCTTGTTTTCTTGTGCCCTTATGCAAAATGTGGCATTAACATGAGTATTTCTTTGGAGACAGAGAACTAGATTACTTCTCTGACAAAAACCTGCATGTTTTGAATTGAATCTGGCTTCTGTGATATGATTTGCTCCCTGTTGCAGAAAATTGGCAACAAGTGTGATAATCACATCTTTCTATTCAAGCTTTACCCACATTTTAACTGGCAATGGTTCATAGGAGGGAGCTGAGCAGTGTGCCCACAGCCAGGGCTCTACGTGGCACTGCAGTCCCCAGTGGAGCCTGCTTGTGCTGTCATTGTTGCTAACAGGTATTCTGGCATGAAGAATTTTAATTTAAATTATTATATAATAATTTAATATAAATTAAATATATAAATATAAAAAATTTATATTTTTTTAAAACAC
>VYZU01083120.1:0-64912 GCA_013401355.1 Ceyx cyanopectus | reverse complement strand
TTTTATAATATAATATTTTTATAAAATATAATATAAAAATATATAAATATAAAATAAATTTGATATAATATAATTTAATATAAATTATTAATTTATAACTCCATGTAGCAGCTTCCACATAGTGAAAAATCCCCCAAAGGATGGTGCAAGGCCCTTTCCTGGGATGGTTTCTCTTGATGTCACAGCACCTGAACAAGGGCTTTGCTTGATAAAAAATCTTCTTACTCCTCCAGCCTTTATTTTTCAAGTCAAACACAAGCTGAAGGCAGCCTCCTGGCAAGTTGAGCTGTGTGTTTTACTCTGCTTTTTCCATCCACAAGAAGTGCTGATAAAACTTTACTGTTTTCAGTAAGGAAAGTCTTGCAGTAAGTATAGAGTCAGTAGGTTAGTTCTGTGTTATTTCTGGCCAGTAAACTTATCTCAGTTTTTTTGTGGGTTCATAATATGCCTGAATCTGAGGGGAAAAAAAAAAAGAAAAAGACATGGGAAACAATTCTGGTCTTAATTGGTAAATAAATGAACTGCAGTGTTCTCAGTATCTGTATTTAGCATGAAAACAGCCATTAGAATTGCAGATTTTGCTACCCATTTTCTTTCTGGGAACTGACAAATGTACAATTTGCAATCCTACATAATTATAATCTGATTCTAAAGGACCATAATTTCTACCAATATCTAGACATATATCATTTGAGTGTAAATTTTCACTGTGCAGGGATTAATGGCACAACTGTAATGAGAATTATACTGCTTAAATCATTGCATGTCATACTGGTATTTTATCCTTTGTTTTGAAAGGTCAAATTCTACTGAAAATCTGTTATAGTACTTGACTGACAAAGAACACTTGCAGTTTTTCATGGTATCTCTGCTTTATAAAACATGATACCCTCTTTGCTTAGCAATTGTCACATAATAATAAAGAATAATTCTTAGGTAAGAAGAGTTTAAAAAATAGCAGATTGGATAAATGCTGAAATCTTTCTTCAATCTAAAGTCTTTGTAAAAAACCCAACCCCAAAACCCTAAAGTCAACACACCTTTTTCAATCTAATTATCTTCTGCATGCTTTATTTTGAAGAAAATATTACTCTTTTTGCATGTAAAATGTGCAAATCCTGGGTGTTTTAAAAACGATCAGAAAAAGCATCTTGGTCTTTTTTTTTTTCTTTTTTTTCTTCTTGGTTACTATTGGATGGAGCTGGTGAATATCTGACAAGCCATTTAGAAAACAAAGATAAAAATTAATGATTTCTTATCAGCCTTTTGATATTCACCTTTTCACAAGCTGCTAACTTTCATTTTGGAAATACTTAGCCATTTCTCTCCTGCAAGAACAAGTTTTCTTAGTCTGTTCAGGATCNTATATATATATATATACTTATATATATATACACTTATCTATCTATATATATACATATACATACATATATATATATACTTATATCTATACATATATATAGTGAAATATGAGCAAATGTTATCTGTTGGGGATATTTGTGGTTTCTTATTTGCTGAAATATTAATGGCATATACCACATCTGGAACCACACTGGGGCAAGCCCCCAAGGTGTAACCCCCTTCCCTGTATTNTCAAGTCAAACACAAGCTGAAGGCAGCCTCCTGGCAAGTTGAGCTGTGTGTTTTACTCTGCTTTTTCCATCCACAAGAAGTGCTGATAAAACTTTACTGTTTTCAGTAAGGAAAGTCTTGCAGTAAGTATAGAGTCAGTAGGTTAGTTCTGTGTTATTTCTGGCCAGTAAACTTATCTCAGTTTTTTTGTGGGTTCATAATATGCCTGAATCTGAGGGGAAAAAAAAAAAGAAAAAGACATGGGAAACAATTCTGGTCTTAATTGGTAAATAAATGAACTGCAGTGTTCTCAGTATCTGTATTTAGCATGAAAACAGCCATTAGAATTGCAGATTTTGCTACCCATTTTCTTTCTGGGAACTGACAAATGTACAATTTGCAATCCTACATAATTATAATCTGATTCTAAAGGACCATAATTTCTACCAATATCTAGACATATATCATTTGAGTGTAAATTTTCACTGTGCAGGGATTAATGGCACAACTGTAATGAGAATTATACTGCTTAAATCATTGCATGTCATACTGGTATTTTATCCTTTGTTTTGAAAGGTCAAATTCTACTGAAAATCTGTTATAGTACTTGACTGACAAAGAACACTTGCAGTTTTTCATGGTATCTCTGCTTTATAAAACATGATACCCTCTTTGCTTAGCAATTGTCACATAATAATAAAGAATAATTCTTAGGTAAGAAGAGTTTAAAAAATAGCAGATTGGATAAATGCTGAAATCTTTCTTCAATCTAAAGTCTTTGTAAAAAACCCAACCCCAAAACCCTAAAGTCAACACACCTTTTTCAATCTAATTATCTTCTGCATGCTTTATTTTGAAGAAAATATTACTCTTTTTGCATGTAAAATGTGCAAATCCTGGGTGTTTTAAAAACGATCAGAAAAAGCATCTTGGTCTTTTTTTTTTTCTTTTTTTTCTTCTTGGTTACTATTGGATGGAGCTGGTGAATATCTGACAAGCCATTTAGAAAACAAAGATAAAAATTAATGATTTCTTATCAGCCTTTTGATATTCACCTTTTCACAAGCTGCTAACTTTCATTTTGGAAATACTTAGCCATTTCTCTCCTGCAAGAACAAGTTTTCTTAGTCTGTTCAGGATCAGAACCTTGGTGGTGTGCATGCCTCAGACCCTATTTTCAATCAGCTGCAAATAGAGTGAAAATGCTATTCCAGAGTCTGAAATATCTTGCAGGGGGCACTGATGGAGGCTCTTAAAGTACCACACAGGCTGCTCATGGGAAGATGTTTTCAAGCCAAGAACAGTGATTTGGAAAAGATAATTGCAGTTACAAATAAGGCTTGGTTGGGTCATGATAATTAGCTTGTAATTTTCCATTAATTTGATAACTGTGGCAATGATAAGCTGTATACTGCAGAGGAGGTTTTCAGCTGGATATCCAAAGCTTTTTAGGGACACCAAGCCCCAATTCTCTGCCTGTTTTTCTGCCCCAGCCCAGTTAATGACAGGAGTTTTCCAAATGGTATGAAAAAAAAAGTAGTGGCTTTCCAGATTTTTATATTTTTATATATATATATATACTTATATATATATACACTTATCTATCTATATATATACATATACATACATATATATATATACTTATATCTATACATATATATAGTGAAATATGAGCAAATGTTATCTGTTGGGGATATTTGTGGTTTCTTATTTGCTGAAATATTAATGGCATATACCACATCTGGAACCACACTGGGGCAAGCCCCCAAGGTGTAACCCCCTTCCCTGTATTTTTCTATGCTCTACCTTCTGCAGTTTCCCACCATTTTCAATTTGCTTTCTGGTACTGCCCTTGTGAACTGAGCAATTTCCCATTGTGCTGTATTTGCCATGAGACTCTGATTAAAGACTTGCTGGCTTAACAGATTAGCTTGATAACTGATTTGAACTTACAACTTCACACATCAGGTGGATTTTGTGCGTGCTTGTATCAGGAAAGATCATTCTAGCTGCTGGAATCTTTCTTCCATCAGGAAGCTGCTGCAACCCTGGAAAGTAAAGCTTTGTGAGAGGAAGGATTAGAACTGCAGTCAAAAGATCACAGGGTGGATTTCTGTTAGCTGCTGGAGTTTTCTGAATGGACAGGGGTTGTTTTGCATTGTAGTTTTGTGACTAAATTGTTGGTGCTGCAAGCAGGAGATGTAAATAGCTGAAATTTTCCTCTTGTGTGGCACAAGAATAGCCCAGGCTTGTTTGTAATTCCTAATATCATTTCTTCCATTAAGCTTCCTAAGGTAAAAGGTACCTCAGAATTGTCAGTTGTAACAAAAATAGCCATAGAGTAGTCAAGAATTATAGTCAGGATGCATATTAAAGATGGAAATAAAAATATTCCAATAACAGATATTGATCTGCTTTTCATTTGGCTAGTTTCTTTGAAATGCTTAAAGCTGATCTGCTAAACTAGCTACATAAATTCAAATTGATGTGCAGTTAATCCGCTTTAATTTTCATAAATATTAACATTTACTCAATCTTCATATCTTAGTATGTGAGAAAAAGAGGTATGTTGCATAACAATGTTCTGTCATGTGACACTTCCAAGTACATGTAAATGTAGTGAGTGCATTTTAGTATTAGAAGGACTATTTTTTTTCTCACTTTGGAACACCAAAGTGCCTGCCAGGTTAAATAAAGTATGGTCAGAATACAGAAATACAGGTTTAATGGGACATGTTAGGTTTTTTCTCCTAAAATATATTAAAAAATAGCATTTGTTCCTTTTTCCACTCATGTCCTACAAGTTTCTGAGTAGTGTAGTTCCTTGTTAGGCTTTTCTCTCCTGTTTATTTTCTCTCTACAATTCTTTTTACTAGAGAAAGCTGGAAGCTGACACAGGCTGAAATTTGCATGTGGTGGTTCAGCTTCCTTGGCTGGGAATTACCCACAGATGTGGAGAAAATAACTTCATGGAGAAGCTCTGATCTGCTTTACAACAATGCATACATACTTTCCTCCTCTCCCCTGAGAGAACAATTTACCATGGAGATCATTTTACCAGCCCTTGCACTTTGTCTCACAGTAGCCTGACTTCTGTTGCCTCCTTTCCACCTCTGTCTTCTTCCAGCATGATGCCTGGACTTACTGGTTTCTTTGGAGAGGAGTTACTGCCCTCAGGGAAAAGTGTAATGGTAGAGGGGTTTGCTTTGGGTGGGACCTTTAAAACTCATCTAGTCCAACTCTCCTGCAGTCAACAAGGACATCCCCATCTAAATCAGGTTCCTCAGAGCCTCATCCACAGATTCACAGATATTAGGGGTTGGAAGGGACCTAGAAGATCATCTAGTCCAACCCCCCTGCCAGAGCAGGGTCACCTAGACCAAGTCACCCAGGAACAGATCCAGGCAGGTCCTAAGTGTCTCCAGAGATGGAGACTCCACAACCTCCCTGGGCAGCCCCTTCCAGAGCTCTGGCACCCTCACTGAGAAAAAGTTTTTCCTTGTGTTGACCTTAAACCTCTGAATGTTTCCAGGAATGGGTATTCTATGATGCCTCTGGGCAGCCTGTTTTGGAGTTGCATCACCCTCATCCTAAAAAAATTCTTTCTTGTATCTGGTCTGAACCTCCTCTTTCAGTTTGAAACCATCACACATTATCCTCTTGCTCCAGACCCTCTAATAGCCACAGCTCTCCAGTTCAGAGAGTGGGATGTTGGAGGGTCCATGTCAAAGGCTTGGGTGATGCTGATGAGCTACCACTGCCTCTCAGGAGCTGTTTTGAAGATACAGAAAGCTCTCTGCCTCTGTTGTAAAGTTCTCCTGCCTCTTTCTATGTCTTGAGAGTGGATCCACTTACCTACCTTTGGTTGCACACAGAAGCAGAGATTGGCTTAGTTCTGAAATGGAAAATAATGCTTTTTGGGTTGTTTGCTCAGATCTTTTTTTTTTTTTTTCAGAGATAACTGAGAAATTAGAAAAGATGAAATGTGTAAGTTCCTTTGAAATTATCTCTGAATAATGCAGATGATACCATGATTTAGAAAGGAATTAATACTTCTGTCTCATTCAACAGTAACCAAACAAAAAGGGAATAAAAGCACCATCCCAACTTTATTATTACTATGCTTTCCTCAGATTGTATTAATTCCTGGAAGACTCCAGCAGAGAAGGAGTCGTTTGTGCAGGCATTCTATAAGTATATTGTGGAAACAACTCTCTGTCACCAGGAGTTTGTAAATTAAAACTCCCAACCTGAAAGGTATCTTTCTGCTGTGTGAAATTACTGGGAACACTTCATGAGATTGAATTAACACTGTTTGGGATCAGGGCCCAAGTGTGTGGCTCAGACTGTGTGGAATACCTCATTTGCACACAGTGCTGTTGGAAATGCTGACAGTTTTGATCACTGGGTACAAAATCTGGGCCAGATGGTGTTTGTTGCTTTTGCCAGCCATCAACATTTTACCAGTCTTGAAATCCATATCGTGTAGTCAGGCAGCAGGATCTGACAAACTCTTTTTTTTCCACTGAAAATGTTGTCCTGGATTGTCAGTATTTGCTGCTCATATAGAAGGTAAATACAGAGAATGAACTCAAAGCAGAAAGAAAAACCTGCTTTCTTCAGTTCCAGCAGAAGAGTACTAGTTTGGATGGTAAAGATAGTATGTGTGGGGGGAAAAGTGACAAAATATTTAGTTTCAGGATTAGTATTTATCATGAAATGACACGTCTTCCCTTAGAAACTGTATTCCATAGAAACTGTAAAACCACCTGTAAGGAGAGAAAAGCAGCATGGCTGCTTTGCTGCACTAACACCTCCTAGCAGAGCTGCAATTCATAATGGATTTTTCTTTGCTTTTGATGGTGAAAGCAGCTAGGGGAGACCTGGTAGCTAAATTTAACTATTCCTTTACAAAAACCCCACAATAAATACAACTGTATTTCTTCCATCCTATCCTGAACACATAGGTGGGCAGCAGGATCTGCATTAGTGAATTCCCTCAAGTATCATCTCTTGCAGCATGTTTGATGTATTTATCCCTGTGTTTGCACCCCTGCTGCAGGGAAAAGCCTCACTGAACACCTACAGCACTGCCCTTTCTTTGGGATCAGGGTTTTGTTTGTTAGGCACTTCAGGGTGACACTCTTCTTTTGGAGGTTGGCATTGTTTCTAGGTGTATTACTGTACCTGTGACTCTTCATTCTTGCAGCACAGAGGTGTCGCCAAGAGGAGTTAAATTTGTTAATTTAGCTTGTTGGTTAATCTCATTTTACAGGTGTCTCAAAGTTGTACCATTTGCTGGAGAATAGGTCCAGCATGCTGCCAGCTGAACACAACCATCTTCCAGAGAACAGGTATAGAAGAGGGAAGTAAAGGAGGCAGCAGTCACCTGGATCACTGTGTTCCCCAGTCTCTTCCATCCCAGAGTCACAGTGGTCTGTTCTGGGTTTCCAGTGCAGCAGGAGTGGGAGGGGGTGCAGGCAGAGAGCTCTTGTTCTGCAGATAATGTGAGTGCAATCTCCTTAGGCAGACAATCCTTCTCCCCAGTTTCTGCTCATTGAGTGACTGTGGTGGTCAGGGGCTTTGTGCATTAATGGGTTGGTTGGTTTGTGGGGATGTTTTAGTGTTCTGCTGATGGCAAGTGGTTGAATTTAGGTGCTGAAGCCAGAGAGATGCTGGAGCTGGATTTCTCCTGTGGCTGGCAGTGATGTGGGTTCAATAAACACACTTCCTGAAAGGCATGTCATTTGTCATCTGGATCCATCTGCATTGCAGGTATCTCCAGGTCAGGGCTTTTTTGTTTTTTTTTTCTTTTTCTTCTTAATGTGCTCCTATTCTGGCACTTCTCTTGGTCTACTCTTAATACAATTTTAGCATAGCTCACATAATGCTCAAAGGCTTTTGTGTGTGCTCTGTCAGTCATGTTTATTACATTCATCTCTTTCTTTTGGGACATAGATTTTCTTTTGAACATTATGTTCAGAGTTTGTGTGTGTTGAGGAAGGGCAAGAAATAACCCAGCCATTTGCTGCTGTCTGCTGTTTTATTCACCTCTAACTGCAGAGAGAGAATCTGTACAAATATTAGTTCAACTGATCTTTCCAGGGCAATAGTGGCAGCCCTGTAGTTTGGGTTATTTAAAACATACAATGTGCTCTAGGGAATAATTTTGCTTTTCTTTTCATTAGATCTTTTTCTGGCTTCTTACCATCCTTGCTGAAAGCTGTCAGCCTAGACATTTCAGATCCTAAACTGCAGTTTCTTTTTCCCAGTGTCTTCAGTTTTGTTCTTGGAAGGTGAATAGCAGTTTTTATGACTGACCTCAAAATTGGATCTCATTAATACAAAGCCTATCTGCAGTATCTGTAGAGCTCCTGTTCTTCCCTTCATCAATGAGAGTCTGTTGGGCTGTTTTTCCTTTAATACACTCATCTTCAAATATAATTTTACCTGACTCTGATGATTTAAACAAAAAAAGCACTTCTGAGTGAAACATTTAAAGACTTTACTTCTACAGTTTCTATTTGTTTCCTATATCCCTGAAGTCATAACAATTGGAGATCTATTTTGATGAACTTTTTTTTTTTAACCCCAAACCAGAACTGTTGGACAGATATACTGAGTGTCATAGTTCTTCATGTACAATGGATATTTAGGTAAGCCTTATTGAAGCAACAGTTCAGGCTGGTCTTACTCATTTACTGGTTTTGAGGCTAATTGCCAGCTAGGATTTGCAAAGAAAATAAAGCATTTGGTTCTGTAATTATTGGTGCAACTCCATAGTCAGTGTCTGCTTCCAGCCATCTGCCCTGCAGGCATTGCTTTTAGTGCCATTTGGATCACTGGCACGGCGTGTGATCCTCTGCATTTTCTTGTGTTTTGTGGATGACTTGCTGCTGATAATTCCCATACAAATAGCTCTGTTCATATTCCTGCCTTTTTTTTCCCCCCTATCCTTTTGATTTTTTTCTCTTTTAGTCTTTTCAGGGGTCTCCAGAAGAGCTGCAGGGGCAGCAATTTTATGTCCCTGGGTAGACACTTTTATTTGCTGTGGGATTCACAGGGAAACAATTTCACTCCCATGAAGCTTCACATAAATAACACCCTCATTTCTTCAGCAGTTCCTGGTGCCTCTACTTTCCTGGTCAGTTCAGAAATGGTTGGGTGTTGCCCTCTCTTCTACAGGGATATGGAATGGGAGAAATCCAAGAGCTCCTCCTGCTGCTTCTGTTGGCAGTAGAAGGGCAAACTAAGGTTGGGCTGCTCCTCAATGCTGAAGGTGGCCAGACTTTTGTTGCGCAGATGCTCCAGCAAAGAAGCTCCTCATTTTCCCACAGTTCGTTTGAGGAACATGCCACTTGTCTGAGGAACCTCCATTCCTTCTGGAGCACAACTTCAGCCTGCAGGCCCCTGACCCTGTTAATGGGTTTTTTACAGTAGCATTTCATCAGTGCTGCTGGAAAACTTGTTCCTAAAGGCTTAGCAGTGACATTATCCAGAGCAGTTGGGTTTTATGGAACTACAGAGACTTTATGGAAGTCTGGAGATTATAGAGAAGTGTAATTGGGTGAATATGACAGATGGCATCCTCTAAGCCAAGTGCTAGCTCTTTGCAGGAATTGAATTTTCTATGTTTTTTAGAGGCTTTGCAGTGCTCAAATAGCACATTACACCCATTCTTGTCCTTTTGAGGCAGCTCTTCCCTAAAAGGTCCCATAACCTGCTTCTCTTGACGCAGCAAGAGCACATTGGAAAGGTCTGAGTGATCTTGAAGATTATTCAGTTATCATGTCCTTTTTTTTTCCTCTTTATTTTCTTTTTATCTGGTTTAACCAGCCATTATTTCTGAATTTTAGTTGGCAATATCACAGAAGAAACTTGGGATGAAAAGGTCTTGGATTTTTCCATGGCTTCTGCTTTAGTGTTGTAAATGGGAATAGTATTTTCTATTCCTCATTTTTTTAATATAGTCTGAACAGTTTATTTCAGGCATTTTCCTTGAATGCAGATTCATTTTGCTCGTGCAAAGGTCCCTGATTTCACATGGAGTTTTTGGGGGCTCCTGTTAATGTCTTCTTGTGAAGCAGCAGAAGGAACAACTTCAAGGGTGACATTTTAAAGCAGCCTGTGACAGTTGATGTGTCTCCTTGTTTGAGCAGGCACACCTCTCCCTGCAAATAGTGCTGCAGTGCACAGATGTGGCAGATAGCATTTTGGACCTTTGCCCTGGTACAAAAAGTTACTGTCACGGGAAATGTTCCTTTATGAAGCAGTGTCAGGAAGGAACAAAAACATCACCTCCTTCATCAGGCAGAAACAATAGAGCTGCTTTACTGGGTCAGACTTCTTTAAAAAAAAAAAAGAAAAAAAAAAGAAAAACATCAGTGGGCACATTCATCTTTCATGTAATTTGCAAACGTTTCTCCTTAATTCTTTTTTCTTGCCATGCCTGACTGAAATGCAATCAGTTTGCATGTTCAAAGAGTAAAGGTGAAGTCCTTGCTGTGAAATGTGTTATTTGAATTAAGGCTTTTCTGATTTTACTTAAATTGAAATCAGCCCATGTAGAATTGCAGTAACTTGTAGCAAGATGCTGATTTACAGAATCTTCTGCCTTCATTTCAGAAGTGAATTGTGGAGCTTCACTTAATCATGAAACCTGATTGACCATTTTGGTTTCTCTATAAATGATTTTTAAGGAATATAGATTATGAAGAGCTTAGAATACTAAAATTCTTGTTCATATTATTGTCTTCATTGTGATATACAGCACTGTAGAAAGCCGGGTTATTTTTGTTTTAATTTAATCTTGAAACTGTCTTTATAAAGCAGATCTTGTGTCTTAAAAAGATGATATGAAAAGAAATAGCTTGACAAAAATGTGATTATTCATTTAATGTGTTTCCCTTGGAAAATAAGAGGATATTTGAATCAAAGGCTGTGCTTAAAATTTGAAACTAATGCTATCTAAATATAATACTTAAGTCTTTGTGGGCCTGGGTCTGGACTGCTACCAGGAATCTTTACAATATATAGCTACAGGCTTGACTCCATCCCAGCATCCAGTAAGCTCTAATGGGTAGATTGCTTTAGCTACATAGAGATGGATGGGTCTTCCCTGATCTTTATCTGCAAGGAAACACATACAGGCTCTGATTTGTTAACTGAATTTGGGGCTGAGGCACTGTTTACAATATTATATAGTATAAAATTGCTTTTTGTTTTAAGTGAGGCAAAGCCATGGCTAAGATGCCAGGTGGATATATGATACTGAGCAAGCAAGAGTAGAAATGAACCTTGCTGGATCTTCAAGATGCTCCAGCATGCTCAGCAGATTGCTAATATGAATGCATTTTCTTCAATAATTCAATTTGCATGATTTATAAGGTTACATTTCTCTATTAAGGCTGACTGAGTTTCATGCTGCTGTGGGGATTTTCCAGCATCACATCAAACATGGAGACAGAATTGTTCTAACAGCCTCGCTCTCTATCAGATGATTTAATGTAGTGGCCTTGCCATGTTACAGCCAGTTTTTCCACTCCACTGGGCCCTTAACCTCTGACCATCCCAGTTACTGGGACCTGAGCAACAAAACCATAGCCACTTCTGAAACTGGGCAGGATAGGCTGGGTCCTCACCATGCACACAACTCTCCCAGAGGAAGGAGCAGTTGATTTCCCTTCCTTTCAAAGACCAGGAGAGCCAAAGGCTGTGCTTCTGCTCCTAGACTTTTGGTTTGGTTTTTTTCCAAAGAGAGAAAACTGTAAGCTCTCTGCATTTCAGCCTTGGCACCCTAGAGCATCTGTCAGAGTGGATGGGCTGCCAGATGCTGTGGCAAGGTCATCTGCTAAATCTTTCTGCAAGGCTTCACTGAAGTGTGAGAAAAAAAGTCCGTGGTGGTTGCACACACCTCAGATCCTGCTGCAGATGTTTTTCAGGGCAGCAAGAATGAGAGCCTGAGGGAATTGTTATAGAAACAGAGCTTATGTTATGTATTTATTTACTTATTTATTTATATAGGTATGTATTTATTAAAACCCTGATGCCTGGTAATGGCAAATCTTGGGAATCACCCCACGTCAGGAGATTTCTTTCATTGAAAACAAGGTAATGTGAAATATTGGCTGCTGATCAGCAACTCCAAGTCCTGTAGAAAATACTAACAAAGTGCACAGTCTCAAGCTGGAATGCTCTGCTATTATAGCAGAAGAATATTTTTATAGAAGCTAAATTAGATCCTCTTTTTGATTGGACTTGCACAAGCATGTTTAGGCATCAAGAAAGGACAGAACTGCAGCTTTTCAGTGATAATTGGTGTTGAGGAGCTGTAAAGATGGACAGAGTTGGTGGTGATGAGACCTTTTCTACACCATGAAGGGTTCAGAAGAGTGGTGTGGCTGTCTGGTGGGAAGGAGGCATTCTGATACAGGGCCAGTAACCTGGATGAGGAGATAATTATTTAATTAACTATTCTACTAAACCTCAATATTAGTGAAAAAATCTGGACTTGTGTTTTAGTTATTGAACACTGTAGCCTGAATACTGCAAAGCTTGTGGAAAAGCAGTGGAAAACTCCCCAGAACTTTATAAAACATGAAATGAGAGGACCTGGAAGTTCCAGACAAGCTTGTCAGCTGGTTTTCAAAGCATGCTGCTCTTGGTGTCAGCTTGGATTGCATATATCCCGAGGCTTTGAAAACAACGTCTTGCAGTAGCAGGGCAATATGGAGAGGTGTTGTAGCATTACAGCATCCATAGCTTTTTTGGATGGAGTTTCATTTTTTTTTGGCAGTCCCCTGGTGTTTCCCGTGGTTTACTTGGCATTCGTGGAATGCTGCAAGAATGCAAATCACCCCCTGCCTCTGAGTGGAGTTTGCTGTGCTGCTGCTCTAACTGCCATGCTTGCTGGGGCAAGGTTGGGCAGAGACCTGAGGGAGCTGCTGGTTTAACTCAACCTGGATGTATCTTGTGGATTTCGAAGGTTTAGAACCTGGTAGGGGATGTCTCCCTGCTCCTTTGTTCCAGCAGGATCTGGTGTGATGGGAAATCAAAGGAGCACAGAGCCCCCCAGGGTGTCCCCACACCTCACCTGTGACAGAGAACTTGGAATTGGAGCCAGTCTAGCATGATACTGGAAACCATTATAGTCACATAATTACTGAACTGGTGGCTTATGGGAATGTCTGAGAAGTGTATAGATAGCTCATTTAACATGTGTGAGGGAATCAGCAGTCTGATTCCTGGGTGACTTGGTCTAGGTGATCCTGTTCTGGCAGGGGGGTTGGACTAGATGGTCTTCTAGGTCCCTTCCAACCCCTAATATCTGTGAATCTGTGAATCTATAAAGCATGAGATGAGGGAAGAGATTCTTCTCCTTTGCTCTGCAGATGACTGAAGCACTCTTGGCTCTTGCCCTCTCTGGTTCTTGCAGCTGTCTGTGCACTGCTGCCTCTGCAGTAGCATCATCAGTCTGGCTGGTTTTCAAGCACTGTCTTCAATGAGGTGGATTTCTTCAGGCCATTAAGTTTGAAACTTTATATTTGGGCATCTTCTACTCAATCCTTTGGACAAAGCCACTCGTAAGGGTAGTTTTATTTCTAGCAGTGCAGCCAATATGGACTGCAGTTGTGGGCAACCACTCTTGGAAACCCCTGATGCTGTAGACCATGGAGGAAGGTGTGTCTGTTTCACAATGACATTTCCATTGCAATACAGTTTGCTTGTATGTAGGTCAGAATCCAGGTTTGTTTGTCCTGGATATTTTCTTTTTCCATTTTGGTTGTTAAGAGTGATTATAAATACTCAGCTGGTGGTTCAGTCACCATCCCTGGATGTGTTTCAGGGTCATTTAGAGGTGGTTTTGAGGGAGATGGTTTAGGGGTGAACTTTGTAGAGTAGGGTTAATGGTTGGACTTGATCCCAAGGGGCTTTTCCAGCCTGAATGATTCTATTATTCTAAAGACAGGAGCTAACTTTATAAAAATAAATTATAGGAGAATATATTTATAGAGGCTATTTTTGTTGTTGTTGTTCTATAGCACTGCTTTCCTTGTAGATGAAATATTACTGTTTAAAAAATTTAATGACCTACGTTCAATTTTTAGCCATAATGTTCTCACAACAGAGACCTTTGTTCTCCAGAGAAAGAGTCTTCAGTAGTTCAATAAAATACTTCACCAAAATAATTTCCTGATTTCCATGCCATTCGTTTTTAACGTGTAATTAATGCAAATGATGGAGTGTGCAGGAGCTGATCTTCCTTCCCAGTAGCCACAACAGCAGCTCTAGCAGACTCCCTGGTATCTCCCTGAGGCCAAAGAAGGAGGATGCCTCCTGCTCTAGCTGAGGCTGGCAACCAAATTCACNGTTTCACAATGACATTTCCATTGCAATACAGTTTGCTTGTATGTAGGTCAGAATCCAGGTTTGTTTGTCCTGGATATTTTCTTTTTCCATTTTGGTTGTTAAGAGTGATTATAAATACTCAGCTGGTGGTTCAGTCACCATCCCTGGATGTGTTTCAGGGTCATTTAGAGGTGGTTTTGAGGGAGATGGTTTAGGGGTGAACTTTGTAGAGTAGGGTTAATGGTTGGACTTGATCCCAAGGGGCTTTTCCAGCCTGAATGATTCTATTATTCTAAAGACAGGAGCTAACTTTATAAAAATAAATTATAGGAGAATATATTTATAGAGGCTATTTTTGTTGTTGTTGTTCTATAGCACTGCTTTCCTTGTAGATGAAATATTACTGTTTAAAAAATTTAATGACCTACGTTCAATTTTTAGCCATAATGTTCTCACAACAGAGACCTTTGTTCTCCAGAGAAAGAGTCTTCAGTAGTTCAATAAAATACTTCACCAAAATAATTTCCTGATTTCCATGCCATTCGTTTTTAACGTGTAATTAATGCAAATGATGGAGTGTGCAGGAGCTGATCTTCCTTCCCAGTAGCCACAACAGCAGGGAGCTTAGGGCAGTGGTGTGACTGGTTGCCTTGCAGCACTTTGCAGCTCTTTGGGAGCAAATTGAGGTTTGCAGTGTGTGGAAGATGAGGCAGTTCACTTTCCTAGTGCAATTTAGAGTGCTCCTGAGTTGCTAAGCAGCTCTGGGACACTACTCACTTTTTGCATGCTTTCTGTGCCACTCGTCAGCCCAGCCCCGTGGCTCCACACATTTTGCACTAGGAGGAAGCAGAGAAATAAGCTGGAGACTGTGAATTTTGCATTTCTTTGTGAACTGACTGAAGGTATCTTTCTGGTGAGGTTTATGTGAACCAGAATTGTTCAGTTTTTCACAGACTACATTTAAATTCCTTTGAGCCAACTCACTGCAGGTTAGGGCAGGCAGATTTCCATGGAACACAGAGCTGGTGGGAGTTTCTTCAGAGAAGCCCTGCAAGCGTTTGCTCTGGGGAGTGCTGTTAGGTGCTGTTTTGAGTGATAACTTTGTTCCAATGATGTGCTCTTTGTCTCTGCAGTGTTCTGGATGATGAGGGGAGCAGCCTACGTCAGCAGAAGCTTGACAGGCAGGTAAGAATTTGGAAGTGGACCTGCTTGAGCTCTGAAGTCTAGATCTTGGAGCAATGAAATCACTGACACATCTATCTGGTAACTGACAGAAAACAGCACCCTCTGATTAGGGAATGCAAAAGAGAGGTCTGTGGGTGTCACAACTTACTTAGAAGTCTAACTTTCATGATTTTTTTTCCTGTGACTGTGGTTTGAGTGGTTCTTATTTCCACTGCTTTAGACTTCTTTTAAGCTGACTTGCAATGTATTTTCTGCTTGTTTGATGGGCCAGAGGTTCTGGCAGATATGCCAGCCAGCAGAGCTTTACTCCAAAGCTTTTACATTTTTTTCTCTTTGTTCTGTGCTTTGGTCCTTGTGGCTGTGAATTAGTGGCACTGTGTGCTCTGCTGCCTGTTTTGCTACTGACTTATACAAGAGATAGAGAATTTCCCCCATGAAACCTCAGTGTGTTTTGTCATTAGATTTTAATGGGGTTTGAGATTTCCAATTTTCCTTCAATTTTTCTGTGGTCCCCTTTTCACAACACTTTTATATTTTCAGTTAAGCCTTGCAAGATTAATGTGATTTTTCTATACCTTTTTGTTCCCCTTGTTTTATCATCTTGCATGTCTACCAGCATCTCATTTTCAAATTCAAATGATGTCTATTTATGCCATAATCCTGGCATCCAGTAGAATGGAGATCCAGGCTTCCAGAATCCACTAGGTAAGGGCTTCCTTGAATTCATGTTGAGTTGTTCCATGCAACTTATGGGACTAAAAGGGTTCAGTCTCCCTTCATATTGTTCAGTTTTAGCACATCTCCTTTCTAGCAGCTAAAAATCACTGCAGTGGAGCAGCAAAACTGTAAGGTAATGGGTGAGAAGAATGACTAGTTCAGTTCCTTGAGGTTGTGGAAGAGAGCTCAGAGAGAGAGGGGCCTGGGGTGCTGTTGGATGCTGACTGTTTTGGTTTTAAGCAGGTGTAGCTGATAAAGTGTTTAATTAAAGTTCATCATGTATATTTGTTAAACTGGGCTCATGTCCAGCATTATCACTTGATTCTTGCTTGCTGACTACCTGTTTTCAATTTACAGCAATAAAAATTGGCCTGTGTGCCACATACCCTTGCTTACCCTCCTTTTGCTTCACCAGCAGCACTTGTACACTGTTTTCCCAAGGGTTATTTCCAAGCAAGCTCTGACAGCTGCTAGACTGCTCAGAAAGCTCTATTTAAATTATTTTCTATCTTCAGCAGAAGGTGTTTTAACAGTGGGTTGGTGGTGGGGGTTGGTTTTTTTTTTCTTGGAAAGATTTCCTCTAGCCTCATATCCCACTCGCCAACTGCTGCCGCTGGAAAAACTGGAGAAGGTGTGGAAACAGCTGTTGGTTTTCATGCCAGGTTTGGAGTCCAGTAAGCACCAGTTGGTTTGTGTTTTCCTCAGAGAGCACTGCTGGAGCAGAAGCAGAAGAAGAAACGCCAGGAGCCATTAATGGTTCAGTCCAACGTGGACAGTCGCACGAGAACACGCCGAACGAAGCAGTCGGAAGAACAAGCCCCCTTGGTTGAATCCTATCTCAACAGCAACAGCAGCACCATCTACCATGGTATCAGAATGTCTCCTGTTGCACCTCTGTTGGCTGCATGTCCTGGTGGGATGCTCTCCCTGCTCAATTTATGCCCACGGGAACAGAGGTGGTTGGGGTGGGTTATTTTGTGTAGTAAAGAATTGGTATTTTTCACTTGGGTTTGGGGATGAAAACAGCAGAACTTGTGGTGCTGGCCTAACAGTATATTATAATTATATATTATAGTATATAATAGCCACCTTCCAGTACCTGAAGGGAGCCTGGAGAGGGCCTGTTTACAAAGGTTTGTAGGAAAAGCCAAGGGGCAATGGTTTGAAATGAGAAAGGAGTGAATTGAGATGAGAACTAAGGAGGAAGTTTTCCCACCAGAGCAGTGGCCACTGGCACAGGGTGCCCAGGGAGGTGGTGGAGGCCCCATCCCTGGAGACATTCCAGGTGGGGCTTGAAGAGGCTCTGAGCACCCTGCTCTAGTTGCAGATGTCCCTGCTCTCAGCAGGGGTTGGGCTGGATGAGCTCTGGAGCTCCCTTCCAACCCAGGCGTTGTTAGGATTTAAGAATGAGGTAGCCAGCTGCCATTTGCAGAGGGAAAGAGAGAGTATCTTGTCTGACATAAATATTTCAGGGTCTTCAGCCTTGGTTCCTACTGAAGTAAAGCTTATGCTGTTCCACTCCATGTATTCCTCTGTGCATAATTTTGCTTAAGCCTGGCAGTGCTAATGATAGATTTGAAACCTGTTAACTGTTTTCAGTGAAGTTTAAATACAGTAATTTCAAAGATACTCTTATTTCTGCAAGGTTCATTTAACATAGGTGAGCACATAGAGAACATTTCTAACTTGTACAATGTGGTCTACATTTTCTTATTAAAAATTACAGAATCCAGGAGGGACAGAGACACTTCAGGTATCACAGCCATAGGGAAAAATAAAATTGAAATGCCATTTCTGTATTGTTAGACTTCAAATAATATAATAATCAGAAGTAAATCCTAAGGAAACCAGCCAACTAAAGTTCTGTGCTCATACAACCCATGCTTGTTGGCCCCCTGATGAGTTTAGGTGTATTTTTTTCCTCAGGATATCCTAGAGGGAAGCTTGGGTAACCCTGTTCAGTATTGTGCCCCTTGGAGGTCTCCTAGGTTGCTAACACCTCCAGCAGTTATAGAGAATAGTGATTATCAACATTTCTTGTTCTGTAGATCTTGAAGTTGAATTTGATTGATGAGTATTTGTAAGTCTCACTAGCAAAAAGCTTCCTTCCCTGGGTATTGACAGCAACTGAAATCTTCTGGCACTGGGAATACAGGTTGGGAAGTGCTACCAGGTGGCAGAGTAGGGTGTACACATTGTCATTTGTCAAAAAATTGTCATTTTCAGTTGGTGATCGTGTCTTTCACAAGGAGAGGGCAGGTATTTCTTGGACTAACTAATCATGCTGTGAGAAGTGCAGGCTTCCCAGGCTCCAACCCTGGTTTCTGATGTGTTCCAAGAAATATATCTTATGTTTCAGAAGTGTTGTCCTGTCGTCAGTTGAACGAGGACAACAGGACAGAATTTTCACAGATGAGAGAAACAGACATTATCATCCCATCAATAGTAGCAGATTGTGTATCTGCACTAACTGGGCTAAATTTTGCAACAGTTTGCACCAGAGTGGACTTTCTGATTTAAGAGAGATTAACTGTGCTCTTAAGATAAAAGTGACCCTAACCCGTAGTGTTACACTGCACCATTTACTGGAATATTTACTAATTTACTCTTCTTAAATCAGTCTGTTCTAGATTTGTCTGTCAGTCCCTAATGTTTCTCAAGGTTTCAGAGAAGCAAAAAAAGTAGAGTAATGCTTCTCATATTCAACACAGTTTGTTAATCTCTGGGGACAGCTGTCCTTGTAATAAACTGTGCAGTTGGCAAAAGCCAGTCCAGGGGAATTTAACTACCTAGTAAAATGGTTTATTGCCTTGTAAAAACCTTTGTTGGGAATGTTGCTTTTGCAAATATTCTAAGTCCAGAGGTATCCTGGTTTTGGTGTGGTCCTCTCTGGGAATGTTTTTGGTGTCTTTGGCTACCCTGCTGCCATAGGCAGTTAGGTTTTGATGGCCAGTTTCAACTATGGTATTGAGCTTCAGGGCTGGCACTTTTTTTTTTCCCCTTCAATGAAAACATTTGTATGTGGGAGTGTGGGATGCTTGAGGCAGCTGGGCTGTTTCTAAAGGATGATTCTGCTCTTTTCCGTTGGTTTCATGCAGATTTCACCTTAAGAATGCCTCTTTGATGGGAGTTGACAGTCTCCTGAATGAACTACATTGCTTGCATGAGAGTGTTTGTGAAACCAATTCCTGTGCTGCAAAGGCTACAAAAAAGAACACTTCTTTCCACCTATCATCCTCCCCTACTCTCTTTTTAGCTTGTGCTAGTTCTGTGCAGCACAAAAGTACTTGTTGATTTCAACAAATAATTGGATGCCTGTGTGGAGATATCTCTATGGCACTTTGAGCAAAGTAGGTCAGAGATAACATCTCAGCAGTTCTGAGATGTGAGGCTTTCTGCACTGGGAAATTTTCTTTCACAGACTGCCATAGCTTATTCTGATGCAGTTATCAGTGCTGCAACTCAGGGATAAAAAAATCATTCCATTCCAGAATAATTATCAGAGTGTGGAGTAAAAAATCAGTCACTTTTGTTCTGGAATAGAGCATTGGCCTGGTGTAGCTAGAGTGGAACAGCACATTTCTCTAGTTAAGCTGATCATAAGATTTTTCCATATAAAGTAGCCCTTGGCTGCTTTTGAACCTCTGCAGGCAGTTGCAGGGTGATTGCTGCTGGTCCTGTGGCTGCACAGGAATTTTGCTTCACCTAGCTCGGAGCTGGAGGGAAGTGCAAATAAATCTAAGATGCAATAGGATGGAGGAATATTAAATAAGGGCTGTGAGTGAGCTCACAAAGTGGATAATACAGGTGTGGCTTTACTACACTTGGGTTGCCCAGATTGAAGACTGAGAGCAGTTTAATTCAGTATTAACTGAGCAGGTAGAGGATTCTTTGGAGGTTCTTTTTTGTCAGTTTAATAAATAACAAAATGGCTCTGCTGAAAGCTTGTCTGGGCAGGGTGAGGACAACTCCTGCCAGGATCACTATCATTTTTTTTTCTTAGATACCTCCAAAGCAGAGAAGTGACACGGTAGGATGAATGTTATCTCTGTTCCCTGCCAACTGTCACTAGCAATTCCTTTGGGTGTTGTGAGACTTTTAGGGAGGTGGGTGCCCATCCACTGAAGATGTGGTTCTGCAGAATGCACCAGGCACAGGTCTCCAGACAGATCATTTCTTCTCAGTTCCTGCCCATATTTTACCTAGAGGTGAGAGTTTTCAGACCCTGTAGCTTGTAAATGAGTTGCATGAGGTATCTATGTTTTAAAACCTTTTGGTTGTCATTAACTAATAGAAACAACAAGTATTTAAGCTATCTGGAGGAATTGACATGAATGACCAGGCCAACTGGAGAAAAAAAGAGTCCTTGGTGCTCTGGTGATTACCTTGGGCTGGAGCTTTAACCAGTGGTGGCTGAGTGCTTGCCTGGCAGCATCTGTACATCAGGTAGGACCAAGAGAGCAGCAAATTGTTACTTGGAGAGGATTACAGACATTTTTCATGGGAACAGAGCCTCTTGTTTTATAATCTGTGTATCTGGGAACACAGGCACATTAGTAGGAGATGCAGTTTTGTGACAGCATTGCTAGGTAAGTCTGGGGCAAAGCTGAGTGTTAATGTTGATGTAAAGTAATAAATGAAGTGTCTTCCACCCCTCCCACAGACACTGAAATGAAGATATTTCAGATTTTGGACCACATTTGTAGCTTAGACCCTGAAGTACCCATCTGCGTTTCAAGCAGTAGGTATCCTTCATTAACTGCCATCGTGTTTGGCTCCAGTTGCTACTATTACAAATAATTCCCCTCTCTCTTGCAGTCAATATTTTGTCATTATAAGTAGTGAAATAAGAACCACTAATAGCATTTTTTATTGCTATTTTATATCTAAAAGACATTCACTGGAATGAATTTAATCCCTGTGTGTTGGAGAGATTAATTCCAAATTGTTTTCTCGTTCTTGTGCTCCTGTTTATTTTCAATTGTGTCCTTCATAAGGACACATGGTTACCCATTAGTTCCAAGTTTGTATTACATTTCACTTGCCTTCTGTAATGCCTCACATCTGCTGGTTTGTTTTCGTGTATCTCTACACCACTTATTTGTGAAGTTTGTTGAAAATCTGTGCAAACATTTTAGCCTTGTTATGACACTGCAGAAATCTCCTATGGGTACAGTTCTTTTCAATCTGGATTGCAAATACATACTGAGCATTGCTGGAGCCAAGCAGCATGCAGAGTTACACTAGTTAGTGCAACAATTTAATTACATTATTTAATTACATCTAATGCAAATGACAAAAACCCATTTTTACAGAGAGGAATAATTTTACTTCTGTGAAAATGGTGAATTTCCACTGGGGAGTGATTTTTCTTTTCACAGCACTGAGAAAGGCAGAGATCTGAATGGGTGCCAGTGATGCTTTCATTAATATTACCACACTTTGTTGCAGCTGTGACTACTTTTTTTTTTGGTAAAAAGACTGAAAATTAAAACTGTTTTCAGTTAGAAACTCAGAATAATTGTCATGGAACTTCCAATTTAGAGATTTAGATCAACGATGTGTAAAAAGGCAGAATTACTTCCTTCTTTTTTGACATTTGGCAGCATGTCATGGTTGTGTGGTGTCGAACAGACTTCTGATGACAAGTCATAGCTCTGGATTGTTAAATTTGACTTGTCATTCTGCTCCTTTACCATGAATGATGAGAGTGAGTTTTCTGATGAGCAGCAAGCTGTCAGCTTTGTAAGATGACATCAGTCAACCATTCCTTTAAAAAAAAACCCCCATGTGTCTGCATGTTCATCAAAAGAGTGTCTCAACACCCATTTTTCACTGACCTTGAAATGAGAAGGTATTAGTTTATTATTTGAAGATAGCAAGGAACATTCTGTGCACAGGACTATTAATACTGAGAGATCGGCAGCACTCCAAGTATCATGTGGGCAAAATACTTAACTACCAATAAGCATATTTTTTGAAATCTCTTTTTCAGCCGCAGTCTCTTCACCTTCATCCTTTAAAGCATCTTTATGATTTCTCAGCAGTCCTCCCCGTGCTAGTAGATTGCCAAAATAAACAAAATAGCCCAGCAGCAATGATCAGAGAGCAGTGGGGGTAGCAAGTGGTTTAGAGGTGTTTTTGGTGGTTCTTGGTACCTTGAAAAGGAAGTTCAGAGGCAAGTGATCAAAATGCTTTGAAAAACTCCCTTCTCTCTGCTTTAAAGTTCCACTTAGAGTCATAGAATCAGAGATTCTATTTAGTTGCATCATTATTTTTTTTTTGTACTGAAATGAACTCATTTTTGAGTCACAGTCTTTGAAACTCCATCTCTGTGTAGCTGCATTTAGGGCTCTTTATTTATTTCCCCTGTGATACTGCCTATCACTGTGTTAAACTTTCTGACATCCAGCTAAGGACATAATCATGTTGTCATATCAGTGACTATTATCTGTGAGTGTTATCTGTTGAGGCCAGTTGATCCCAGTGTCCTTTCTGGTGGGGAACTGTACATTGGTTTATGGGGCTATCTAGAGCCTGTGGAGAACTCACACTCGAGTTTGTCTCTGGGTTCCTATCCTGCTTAGAAAGGAAATTTTTGGAGTCTTAAAATCATAGATTCTATTTCGTTTCAGTTGCTACTTGACAACTAGCTGTTGTTTTCTGTCCTGGGCAGCAGAGCCCGTGGGTGGGCTGTGGGTGAACCCCCCAGGGAGGCTTCTCAGGGCAGTTAAAATCTCAGACCCTCAGGGCCCTGATGCACAAAATAATTTTGGAATTTCTTACTCTCCTTAATCTTCTTGGCATAGGTTTTTCATGGATAATTTTAGCTTTCCTTTTGAGTTGTCTGCTTTCCCAAAGAGTCTAATCCATGGCTATTAACTCCATTTCACATGCTCCCTTGTCTTTCTCCTCCCCAGGGTCAGAGAGCAGATATGGGGAGGTTAAGAAGAATCATTTGTGCAATTCCTTCCTTTGTTCTTTCGGAGGAAATCTTGTAGCAATGAGTCATTAATAACATCCTTAAGCACTCTAAGATTCTCATGGAGACTGGTTCCTTTTTTCTCAGCCTGTTCACAGTCACTATTTTCACTGTTGTAAAATCAGCCTGCTCAACACATCTGTGTGAGGTGCATAAACTGCAGGGAGGCAGCATCATGAAGGCCAGAGGGGGAAACATGTTTTTCATTTTCATTCACTCATATAATAATATTATAACCATCTTTAAATGGATGGATAATAATATAATAATCTTCTTTTTTTTTCTCTCTCTCTCTCCAATTCTGTGTTGCCTGCATCACAGATTATTTACTTGTTTACAAATTACATCCTTTTGTTTGGTTGTGTGTTGTAGCTTTAGCCCTTTAACCTATAGTGTTGCCCAACACAGAAGTTGTTGGGAGAGGCTTCTTTTTCCCACTTTTACCAGTTAGGCCATTAATGATGCATGGCAAAGCCAGGACACTGCCCTTCTCTGCTTGGACCCCAGTACTTCTGCACTCACCTGCTACTATTTTAATAGGCTATTTGTTTATTGTTCCTCTTTTCAGCTCAGCTTCTGAACTCATATGGCAATCTGTGCTCTTTTCTGTCTCCCTAAAAGTAATTTTTTTCTAATCCTGTATTGAGGTTGGTGAGAATTTCTTACAAATGAGAATGAAATGGCAGAGAGTCCAGCTTTATTTGCTGTTTGTAATTCTGTCTCACCCACAACACATGTTTCTGCATTTTTTGTCTTGTCTAAATGCAAATTTTATTGAAAAAAGATTTTTTTAAAGGGAAGATTTGAATAATTTGGGGTGGAGCATATGGAGTATCAGGCTAGATTTTCAAATGTAGTCTATTGCTTAAGATAGCTATCAATAGGGATTTTTAAAGTTGCATCAAATTGTTCTGAAATGAACTCATTTTTGAGTGACAGTCTTTGAAACATCCCTGTGTAGCTACATTTAGGGCTCTTTATTTATTTCCCCTGTGATACTGCCTATCACTGTGTTAAACTTTCTGACATCCAGCTAAGGACATAATCATGTTGTCATATCAGTGACTATTATCTGTGAGTGTTATCTGTTGAGGCCAGTTGATCCCAGTGTCCTTAGTCAGGCTTTCTGGTGGGGAACTGTACATTGGTTTATGGGGCTATCTAGAGCCTGTGGAGAACTCACACTCGAGTTTGTCTCTGGGTTCCTATCCCGCTTAGAAGGGAAATTCTTGTCACTGTGATCTAGTGATCCAAAGCTCCACGTGCTACTGCCCAGCTGGGGAGCATGTATGGAGGCTGTTGGAAGAGGTTGTTCTCACCACTCTCCAGGGCAGGAGAAAGCACTGGAAACAGAACACAGAGTTGTTTACTTCACTCCACATCTAAATCTGCCCCCTCTAAGCAAGGTCTGTCCACAGGGCTCTCTGTGGAGGCTTTGGAAGGTTGCCCCTTGCTCACCCTCTGTAGGGAGGGCACTAGCTGTGCTGGGCTGGGTGAAGGTGGCTGCCACCTGCTGCAGTGGGCAGCATGTACACCTGGAGAGCCTGGGGGGGTTGCTGAAATGCCAGTATGTGGCCAGGTCACCTGAATCTCAGTGCTCTCCTGAGTGGAGTCTGTACAGTCCGTAGCAAAGCTGTATCATTGATACCTGTAGTCACAAGAGAAACAGTCAGGGTGAGCTTTACCTGAGGTCTGCTCTTTGCTGAATAGTACTGAAGAATAAGATGGTTTTGTGGTGGAGATGGTGTTTTGGGATTAGATTTGTATTTGTTTTAAAGGTAGTGGTTTAAATGGAATGGTAAAGCTCAGAAAAGCATCCTTCAGAAACAGGAAATTCTGTGCCAAGTCCTTTCATGAATCCAGCTGCGGTTTCTGCACATTTATGCCTTAAATCTTATTTTGCTGCCTCCACCACTAATGTCTGAAAGTCTTGCTTACCACAGGCAGCAGGGTTGGTACATGCTCAAAATGGCCACAGGACTGAAATCTTGTTCTCTGTTTTACAGAGTAAAGCAAGGGAAATATTTCCTTCTCAGTCCTTTGTTGCTCCATCACTGTGCTTCCAATCAGATACCTCTTGCTGAAAGTTAGGAGACAAAAGTAATTCAAAAAGCTTCAGACTTGTTAGATCAAAGGATGGCTGACAAGATAGTGAAGATAAGTCTTTAACTTTTAAATTAACAATGTCAGATTGCTTTGTTCTTTGCTGATTAATCATTTGGACCAAGTAAATGATGCTTCATCTGAGGGAATGAACGCGGCCATATTTAAAATGATTTAGAGAACTGTTTGGTCATTTCATAAGGGTGATATGAAAAGTACTGAATTTAATTATAAAGTGGATTATCATCTTTAAAAGAATTAAAAGACCACACTAGTTTTTAAAGAGAGACTGAGCTACAAATACAGGACAAATTACTGGGTTGGCTGATTACATCTTTTTGAAGATTGTGGAGTGAGGCCTCTTTAGTTCCTTGCTTATCCCAAGGCTGTGGCTGTGGAAATGGGGCCCAATGTACTGCTTTCTGTACTGCCACTTTTCCTGGTGTCCTGGGCTCTCCCTCCTTTGGTTATGGGTTACCCATTTCCAGTGCTCTCATCAAAGGGACTGCAACCTTGTGGTGAATGCCTGATAAAAACAGGAATGGGGAGTTGGGCAGTGATGAGCTGTCAGTCAACTCCTCTACTGATTTAATGTAGAATCCCTGTAAAACTTGAACTCTTGCTCTGCATGGTGAAAGAAGGAGCACATGTTTATTGAGTTCTTCAGCTGCTCATGTTGTTGTGACTAACACTGTTCATGCCAGATTGCTGTTCTGGGGGGGATAGCTGTGGGTTTGTAAGACACAGGCTATGCACACGTGGCTAAATCCCTTTCATCCATTTTTAGGGCTTTCCAAAGTCTGTTGGAATATTTTAGATGTCAGTTTATGGGCAACCAGTTCTTCCTAGTAAGGTTCCTTACTGAACATTTGCTGTTCTTTTAAAGAAAGCACTTTAGTAGGAGGAAAAAGCAAGGGTTGTTGGGAGGCCTCAGGTACCAGGGTGATATTCCTCTGAGCCATAGTCACTGTGTGAAGCCAAGGGGACTTAGAGGTTAACAGGGACCAGCAGCTGGCACCAAAATCTCTTCGTGCCCCCTTACAAGTTCTTTAGTTTGGGAAGTTTGCTGATTCTGTTACAAATTCCTCAAAGGTAATTGCTTTTATGCCTTTTTAAACTCCATATTATTTCACTAAACTCAGTATTATTTTACTTCAAGGCTTGACCTGGCTAGATGAGAGAGTTATGGTGTGTGTTGCTGTCACAGATTCAGACATTGACCTCTAAGCATGTCATGCTCTTAGAAAATTATGAAGCCTCTTTTGACTTGAAAACCACTAGCACTGCATGAATGATGCTCACACTCACAGTCCAAGGCATGCATATTCTGTTGAGGTTTCTAAGGAATTAATTAGTGTATATTGCAAAGTAGGAGGAGTTGTTCATTTCAGCTTGGGTACAGTGTCACCATAAACTACATCATGCTGTAATCAGCCATGAAAGATGTGTTTTGAAAGTCACCTTCGAGGGATTCCTTGTTTACAGGGGTAGGATGCAGCTTTAAGCACAGGCACTACATAGTCTAAATAAAATTTTCCTGCCTTCATGCTGCCACTGATGATGATCAGTCTGGCAGAGCTTGACTGTGGGGAAAAAAAGTGCTTCCTACAATAGCTCAGCAACACATTCATATTCTGATGTCACTTTTGGCCTGAAAGTGAGGAGCTGATATATTAGTGGAAAGAGGAGGAAAGTTAGGAAATATATCACAGCTAAGCAAACACTTTCAGGTTTTTACTGTAGCTTTGCAAATTCTGTTTTATTTGACTCTCCTCGGTGCATGAATTGTCTGAAATTCCAACCAAACTCTGCTATGTCTGCTTACTCTTTGCCTTCACAGAGTTCTCAATTCATTCTCTCTTCTCTCACTCTGATTCTCTCTTCTCTCTCTCTCTCTTCTTTTTGCTGGGGTACCCTGAATGTCTCAAGCAGTGCAGGAGGCTGAACAGGAAGATGTAAAGGTGGTAGTGGAAGCCCAAGCTCCGAAACCAGCTAAAAAAACCAAGGCAGCAGCAGCGAGCTGCCAGACTGCCAGCACCAGAAAGGAGAAAAAAGGGAAACACAAAGGTTAGCTGCATGCAGCTGCATGGCAGATGTGGAATTGACTGCAAAATACGGCTTTATTTTAATGTGATTTTAGTTTATTTTTTTATTTCTTTGAATTGCTGAAAACTGCCCAAAAGTTTCTTGATGTTTTGAAGAGGTTGGAAAATGTGGGTGCCTTGGTCCTGTGTCTTGGCACAGCAAGCCCAGGAGTGAAGGAAGGCTAAGATTTGTAAATAGACTATCTGCATGTCATGTAATTTGGAGAAACAGTCTTAAATTGCAGTAATTTCTGTCCAGGCTCCTACTGAGGTTTAATTGATACAAATTAGAAGTTAAGTGGGCATTTTTAAATCAACTCAACAAAACAGAGATAACATCCTCAAAAGGGTTTTTCAAGTTATGTCAATATTACTGGATCCACCTGCTCAACGTGCAGGAGGTGTTTGTATGAAAAATATTCTGCAGTGACTTTGGGTGCAATTAGACAAAACCAAATGCACTACTGATAATGACAAAAAGGTAAGTAGAAATAATGTTGCTGTTATTAGATTTACTATTTGAGCTGCACAGACTAGCTGGGAAAAGTAACAGGAGCTACTCTAGAGGTACCTGTGCACACTCACAAAAAGAGAGAGGGTTTTGTGCCACATAAAGTTTCCTTCTTCTTTGATGGCAAATGACTAATGAAGTGACTAAATAGCTTTCCAGTAATTTGCAGTTCTTGGCTAGGGCCACTATAAGGCTGGACTGGGCTGTATTCCTGTTCTGTGTCTGTCCAACAGGCTCTGTTTTTGCTTAAGGTATTCTCCTTGTCACCATAAGTTTGATTTGACACTCTGTGTAATGCCAGCCTGTCTATACATTCACATGTTTTTCTAGGCAGTTTTCCCATGAGCTCTTGGCTAAAATCTCCCATGAACAAAATCCTGTGTGTTGGAATTGATATCGTTGGCTATAGAAACCTGCTGCTGCAGTTCTTGTTCTGCTGCACTGTGCATGGTGCTCCCTGCCCTTCAGCCTTGGCCTCCCTGCCCTTCAGCCTCGGCCTCCCTGCCCTTCAGCCTCGGCCTCCCTACCCTTCAGCCTTGGCCTCCCTGCCCTTCAGTGTTTGCCCATCATGGCATCTGATGTGTTGTCAGGGATTAGGGTCAAGGTGGCCCCTTAGACTGCTCTCTGTTAACTTCCCTCCTCCCCAAAGGAGGAGAGAAAGGGAATAAGGGAGACACACTTAGTGATTAGAAAAGGAGATGTGAACAACTTTAATTAAAAAGAATAGTGGAATATATACAAATACATACAAAACCAGTATGGAATTCAGCCCTCCTGATGGCAATTACATCACTGTCACTGATGCTGTGGAGGAATGTCCCAGACTGAGCCCAGTGGCAGATGGGAGGTGTTTTCAGGAGCTGGATTCTGGTATTGCATTCAGAAACAGATCAGGATTGAAGGTGAAGGGACAAGTCTTCTTTGGGTGCTGGCCAGGGAAGAAGCAAGGAAGAAACCAGAATAGGATCTGAGCAGAACTGAGCAGGGCTTGACCCTCCTGATCCCTCAGCTTATACTGACCATGCTGTCTGTGGGCTGGGATCCCTCATGGTCAGTTTGGGGTCCCCTGTCCTGTCTGCTCCTCCCTGCAGGTGCTTCCTTGTACCTTCTGGCCCCCCACTGTGGTGCACAAGCCCCAGCAGTGGCCTTGGCCAGCACTGCCCACCCCCTCAATACCAACAACATGGGGACTTCTCAGTGCTGGGAGCCCTCACTGCCTGTGCCAGCAGCTGCTGCAGACAGGGCAGGGACTGAGAAGAATAATTTAAGTTGGAAAAGCCCCTTGGGATCATCTAGTCCAACCATTAACCCTACTCTACAAAGTTCACCCCTAAACCATGTCCCTCAAAACCACACCTGAATGACCCTTAAACACATCCAGGAATGGTGACTCAACCAACCTGTAGACCCAATCTTGGAAGCTCTAGGTTCTGCTTTTAGTTTTGCAGTTGTTTCAGGTTTTGTCTCCACTCTGACTGCACCATTTGTATATTCTGTAAACGAGTAGGGTGAATGCACTTTACAAACTAAAATAGCATTTTTAAAGTTTCTGTTGGTATGTAATTATAGTGACCACTACCATTCTAAGCATAGCAAAGCTCTGTGATTTAAGAAGAAAAGATCCTTTAGACCACATCCTATGAATAAGAAACTAATTCAGAGCAAAAAATCATTGAATTATACATGAATAGCTCTTGAAGCTGTAGTGTAATGATTGTATGCTGGTCTTAGATGTGTAATGCTTTTTTAAGTGGCTCAGTGAATGATGAAACTATGATCAGAACAATGTGCTAAAGACAAAAGTGAGGGAAATGTTAGGTTTAATGAGGTCACACTGACATAAGGCAAGAAAAGGAATGTGGCTAATTGCTCATGTAAAGCTGATTGTGCCTCAACTTAGGGGTCACAGAATTACACTTTGTAATTCTGTGATGGATAGTATGGTATTTAGTGATTTTTTTTTTCCCCCTAAATCTGTGATTATTACTGGTATTTCATTCTTAATGGCATTATCCAGTATATACTGTGCCTATTTTTAAAGAGAGACATCATTGTTGTGGGACAGTCTACAAATGTAGTAAATTGATGGTATTTTGTAGTAGCTTAGCTCGTTAAACTGTTATTTCTGAAAGTTTGGTCTCCCAGTTTATTGGAATAAATAAACATAATTTTGACATAATATTTTGATGTAATATTCAGTATAGGAAAAAAAACAAAAACAAATGTAACAAACGTGTAAAAGGGCTGTCTTTCCACTGGAGAGTGTGGATCAGAAGCTGTTTCTAGCAATGGGTGATGAAGGATATTAGAGAACATGATATACAGTATTGCTAGATGATTCAAGAGAAAAATCATGCAAATAAGTGAAAATAGCTCCAGTAGGAACCTCTGAAAAATATGCACCCTGCATGGTATTATAAATACAAAACCAGAGCATCTTTAGATATCAAATACATTGATAATCTTTAAAAAAAGAGATTTCTGAAAGTATTACAGGTACATAGTGGTGTGAGGTTTTTTTGTTGGTTGGATTTTTTTCTCCCAGTATAGACTTGTGGAGAAATCAATAAATAGATGATAAAGGGCTTTTTTTTGTTTTTGTTTTTTGTTTTTTGTTTGTTTTGGTTTTTTGTTTTGTTTGTTGTTGTTGTTGTTGTTGTTGTTGTTGTTGTTGTTGTTGTTGTTGTTGTTGTTGTCATGTGCAATGAATGAGACAAAAGCCAAACAGGAAGATAAAATTTCCTAATTTGTCAAGTGGGGTCAGTGTTTTCTGTGCTGGGTTCCTTTCCTGATCTGTAATTTCATTTGTCCTTCTGTCACTGAGCTCAATCAGTTCTCCTGGTGTATATTTTCCTTTTTAGTTTCTTTCTTAGTTTGCATATGTCCTGTAAGGAAATTATTCATTTATTTTCACAGCTATTATCAAGTAATTCAGAAATCTCTTTTCCTGCTGTCCTAAATCCAGTCAGACTGGATGGATTTGGGATTGTTTGTTCATTCTTTGCAATCTGAAGCTTAGGTTATCATAAAATAAACAAAAGGTTGGATTTGTTTCTCATACATCACGAACACTAAGCTTAATTTTGCCATTTTATTCCTTTCCCAAAGCTGTCAGCAGCAGTTCTTTTCTGTGTTTTCCCCATACCTCTTTCATTCCAGACCTAGACCTTGGGGCTTGGTTTTTTTTAAAACATTTTGTGTGTTTTAAGCAACAGAAAAGTCCTTTCTAAAAATCTCATACCTGAGATCCAAGTTAAGTGCTTGTCCACCTAGTTTATTTTGAATTTCTTAGAATGTAAATGAAATCAGGTTATAAAAACATTCTACATGGTAGTTTAGATTGCCAGCCTTTGAGAGCATAGAGCTGTCTACTTATTGTCTAGAAGGTTTTAGGTGCTAAGAGAACACAGGCTGTGATGAAGAGTAGTTTACAACAAATGCCAATTTTCTGCTGCATTATTTTAATAATCTGTTTTCTGGCTACCTCTGGGTTTCATCTGAGACCTGCCCATTTACCAGAAGGCCTTTACTGAAGGGTCTGGTATTCTGGGGTTTGTTTCAGTCTTCCTCTTTTTTTTTCCCAAAGAACACAGGGAGAGATCCACCTTGAGTGTCTCAATTTTGCAAGCTTGGAAGGGGTTTCAGGCATTAGGTAGATGATGGTAAAGCTGCCTTTTGTACTATGACTTACAAAAGATGTGTGTGCATTAATACCACTTTACACACACACACACACACACACACACACATTAAATAGTTAATGCTGTTAATGCTGCATTTGCCATGAACCATCTACAGTATCTAATGCAGCAGAGGCTCTGTGTTATTTTTTTCCTGTCTGGCTGCATCTTTCTATTCCCTCAAATGGGGTCACAGGTGGAACCACTCATAATGCTTAATAACACACATCTACCAGTGATGCACTCTTCAGAATACTGAAATGGATTTTTCTTCTCTGAAAGTGTGACCTGCCACTGCAGCCTTTGTCCTAGTGCCCAATAACAGTGATGTTCCCTCCAGCACGGGTGGGAACACAGATGTTCTGCAAGCCTCAGGGAAAAAGCAGCCTCAGTGCCATGGCTGGTGCTGTCTGAGGCATTTTCATCTGCTGCAGATCAGTGTACTGCTTTGAAGAAGAATAATTAAGGTGTTTTCTTCCTTTTTATTATTAAGGGAGTGGAGCTTCTCTCTGCTGAGGAAAAGCTGAGAGAGCTGGGGCTCTTTAGCCTGGAGAAGAGGAGACTGAGGGGGGAGCTCAGCAGTGTCTGTCAATATGTTCAGGGCAGTGTAGGGAGGATGGAGCCAGACTCTGCTCAGTGTCATCCAGTGACAGGACAAGAGGCAATGGGAGTCAGTTGGAGCACAAGAGGTTGAGGGGAAACACAAGGAAAAACTTTTTCACAGTGAAGATGATGGAACCTATCACAGGATGTCCAGGGAGGTTGTGAAGTCTCCTTCTCTGGAGACATTCCAGACCCACCTGGATCTGTTCCTGGGTGACTTGGTCTGGGTGATCCTGCTCTGGCAGGGGGGTTGGACTAGATGATCTTTCTAGGTCCCTTCCAACCCCTAACATTCTGTAATTCCATGAAATGGACTATCAAAATTAGATTTGCATCATCCAAAGCCTAATCAGGGGCTGGATAGAAATGCACCTTGTTAAACTCCTGGGTGCTTAACACTTCTGAACTTCAGAGTGTTAAGGTAAGACCCTATCTTTCAGCAGCCACTCTAATGATAATGGTTAATATGATTAAAGCTGTTAAAAATACCCCAGGGGATTTGAGCAGCTACCTGCCCGTTCTAGAGCACCCTTTAGTGCTGATCCTGAGGTAGCTTCTAGGACAAACACTGTTCTGTTCACTACTGCCTTGTACCTGCAACATAGGAAGTGACACTGGTCATTCTGCATCACACAGAGCTTCTGACTGAAATTGTCACCCTACCAAGGTGAGAGAAACCTTTCCATGGACTTTATTTAGTCCTTCAGAATTGGATGGACAGATTGTTTAGTTGTTGTTAGTTAGTTGTTGCTGTTGTAAATCGAAATTTACTGGCTTAGTGCAGAAGTTGCCAAATAAGGGTCTGTGTGATGCAGATGAGTCAGTAAATGGTCTTGAACTCTGAGAATATTCTACTTTCTGCAGTGTTGCACCACATCTTGCTAGGTAGTTCCCCAGGCAGTGCTGTTCCTGAGGCTGTGGGCTGCTCTCTTTTCCCACTTCTGCTTTGTGTTGCAGTGGCAGTGACAGCAAGGGTGGCAAAGTACAGTTAAGCGTGCTAAACGTATAATCCACTTGGCTTCTAATACAAGTTGACAGCTTCTGGCAAAGTGGGTCAAAATAGTATTCTTGGAGGCTTCTGCTACAGATCACAGCCTGAAAAAAATCCCAATCCCTACAGCTCCTTCTTACAGGATTTATTCAGCTCTGTTTGGTGTGAGAAGCACCGTATTCTTTTGCTGAACTAGGTCTTTGTAGTGCTTGCTAATTCATCATAATGTTTATTATTAACAGGAATTTCTGACCAGCAACATTAGACAGGCTTATGTTATTTATTGTACCTCTACATGGTAATGTCACTGTTTTTATTTGTGCAAAAGTAGCTAATTTGGTAATAGATACCAGCACTGAGTCTTAAGATCTGAAGTACATTTGCAATCTGATTAACTTGCTGTCCTGAAGAAAAAAAAATGAATTTAGCTTGTGATAAGAACACACCCCACCCTGTATTTTCATTTTTCTGTCTTCGAAGGAATTTACAGCTGTAAAGAGGTAAAGGTTTCTGAAACTTTAAAGCATCTTTTCATCATAGCAATGGACTCAGGTATATCTGTTTCTGGACCACGTGTGTTCTTATGAAAGCTGCATCTGTTTTGTTTGTTGATCCTTCCCAGTGAATTGCTTTTCTGGTTAGTTTTCAGTGTTTTGGTGTACCTTGGGTGTACCTTGGGGATGAAGGGGCAACAGTGAAATCCTCATCACCTCTTGGAGATTAGCTAGTGCAGTATGTGAGAAGTGTTTCCCTTGGAGGCTCATCCAGTCTTGCTGAAATGTAGAAATATTACTAAATGTGAACCTCTGATCTCTGATTCTTAGAAAAGATGCTTTTTGTGAGTGAGAAATTCTCTTTTCAGTATCTCCTTGACACAAAACCAATGAAGGCTTTTGCTGTTGTCTCACAGGGATCGATGGCCCGGCTGCTTTTCAAGATGATGTTCAGAAGCTAGGAAGCCAAGTGCAGATTCTCACTGTTGGACAGTCTAGCCATGATGAAGATGATGGGGAGAAGGTGGCTAGTGGCCAACAGCAGCAAAGCAAACAAGATCTTCGAACAGCAATGCAGAAAAAAGGTGAGTACCCAAAGCTGCCTTCATGTTCTCATTGCTTGCTTTATGTACATGGACTCCTTTTCCTATTCTTACTCTCAGCCTCAGCAGAGATTGATACTCTGTGGGTTTTTTTCTCCTCAGAGCCTGTTTGGCTCTATTCTGTTCTCTTGAAAGAATAATATTGATGTTCTCTCTTGTCCTAAGGAACAAGAGCTCTCCAGGCTCTCAGGGCTGTGACCTTCCCATCTGCAGTGCAGTACTGTTGTTAAGGTACCAGGCAGATGCCAAAGCTCACATCCATCTGTTCACATTTTTCTATCACACAACTTTCAAAGTCACTAACTCGAGAAAAGAGGAAGGAATAGCAGCACTCAAACTAGAATATTAATTTTAATTGTGTTGCCAGTTAAATATTTTTTCATGTTTTCATAATATCTGTCCATTCTTGCAGAGGGGGAAATGACAACACTGTGTATTCTGCAGCATGTTCTTGGAATATATATCTTTTTTTTCCTAGAGGCATGGATGATTTGAGAGCTAGATTGTGTATGTACACATTCATGCATCCGTTTCTTCCTTCCTCTGCTGTTATTATCTCTCCTTAGACATTAACTGTAGGAAGGAGAAAAAAAAATCCTACAGTTCTCACAAAGCTTTTTCTGAAGGCATTTACTTTGGAGTTGTTCTTCTTCAGTGCACAGCTTTTGAAGCAAAGATGGCTCAAGCCAAGAGTGCTCTGATGCTTTAAGAATAAACTCTTTGTGTGTAAAGAGCAAAATGTAAGTGCAAACTTGACTCATCTAGAATAGACTATTCATACCTAAATGCCTGACTCTTGTCTGCAGAGCAGTTCTCACTAAGATTCATTTTTTCTGGGACATCACTCTGCAGATGTGAGCAACTTCAACTGAAATGGGCAGATTTTCAAGTGTGGTATTTCCTGGGCATTTGAAGCTGAGGGATGTTGGCATGACTAACAAGTTCTGATCTGTGTGGTGATTGTGTTGCCTTAGACCATGGCTGAGAATATTTAATCATCAGGCACAGTGCTTACTGGAGCTGATTGACTTAAAAACTATCAACAGACTGCTCGAATTAGGTCAGAGCACTCAGAGTTTTACTCTGGGGGCCATTTCTATTTTCCATGGTTTTTCCAGGTTATGTTTTCATTCTCCTGAATTTTCTGCTGGCTTGTTTTGTTTAGGTTTTTTGGATAGAAGTAGTGGGTGGAGTTTTTTGTTTTCATTTGATTTTGCTTTACTTTTTTTGCTTCATATTCTTAAACACATGGCAAGACCATTTTGAACCAGGCTTGAGTATACTCCTGATCAGAACAGACACTGCTAAGAGCAAACCACTAGTATGCTCCAGCTTGGGGAGCAGAGGGAGGGTGCTTTTTTAAAAGGGGAATGCTGAGGCTACCTCCTTTTTCTTACCAGCAGATTTATGCTCAGTGAGACACAAAGGGATTAATGCAAGACTGCAACAAGCAGCACCTCTGTATTTTTACTATGTGTGTATGGTTTACTACTCTGGTGCCACCAGAGGAGGCTTGTTAGGAAGCTTTGAGTATCCCAGTATTCATGGGAAGCTTATGTTGAGCTTTCCATGGGGATTCCCACTGCTACTTCACTGCTCATAGTGTGTCCCCCTTGGTCTGGGAAGCACTTAGAGCTGCTGTTTCCCAGCAGTCCTTCTCTTACAAGGACACAGACACAACTGCCAGCTGGCCTGATGGGGAAGGCTGAGTCCCATCAGATTTGTGCACCCTGGCTCACTTTGCTCTGTGACACTAACTGTGGAGAGAAGCCTCTCAGAACATGTCTCTGCTCTCACAGTGAGACAAATTCTGGTAGGAGACCAGAGGTTACAGGCTACCTGGGTGTGGAAAGAACATGTCACTTGCAAGAAAATGCCAAATGTTTTATCTGATTTCTCCATCTGTTGGAAGTTGCCATCCCAGAATCATTTTCTTCCTGTGGGAAATAGTCATCCTTTTGCTTTCAGAGCTCTTAGTAGGTAGAATTCTTCTCTGGCAAATAAGTCACTAGGACAGAGCCAAACTTTTAAGTTTAAACACAAATGACTAATATTTCATCTTGGCATTTATCTGTTTCCAATAAGTCACTGTAAAGACTCAAAATGAGCATTTTTGGCCTTAGTTCTTCTTTGCCACCCAAAGTTACAGCTGCTTTGAGACTTAGGGAAGGGTTAGATTTGATTTCTGGTTCAAAACCAGAATGGTTTTCCAAAATTCCAAAATTTGAACTGAAGAAAAGCATTACTGATACTATCTCTCATATATTTATATACTCTCTCTATATATATTTATATCTCTTTATATTTCTGTACATTAGTGTGGTTCACTCTCTGCTTGTTGTAGACCAAGCTCATATCCAACAGACTAAAGCTACATGAAAGTCTCTATTGACATGAAAATCTCTCTGGACATCCCTGGAAATCCTGGAGGAACAGAGAGCCTGAGAAAGATGATCAATACACAGGGATTTAGATAGAATTTAGGTCATCTGGATATGAGTCTGAACACCTTCTTGGTGTTAATGAATAAATATTTGTTTAGAATCTGTGTGTATCACTTGTGTCAATCAATTTTCTTTGTTGTGTTGGAACCCAAAAGTAGGACAAACCCTATCATGCAGGGTACATTGTGCACAGAAGGGCTTGTGACACAGCTGTGTAGCCTGGATGATGCTTTCTGACGCTTCAGCTCTGTGATCCAGGGCTTTTTGACTTTATTCAAAGCACTAAAAAAGAAGCTGACAGCAGGTATAAGCATTTGGTTGTGCATGAAGAGAAAATGTCCATAATTGAGAATATAAGCAGCAGCATTATGGCCCCACCCAATAAACCTTTAGCCCTGTGCAGAGTCCTGTTGGCAAGTTAGGCTTGTGCACTCAATGGAGGGTTTGCAGAATCAAGCCCATGGATTTTTTCCTTTCCCAGATCCCCATGCAAATACATCCTGGTCCTCTTCCACCTCCCAATCCAGTCTTGTCGCCCTGGATCATGTTCCTGGTAAGTACAGAAGGAAAAAATTAATTATGCCCATGCCTGGCTCTGGAAAATNAGGTTTTTTGGATAGAAGTAGTGGGTGGAGTTTTTTGTTTTCATTTGATTTTGCTTTACTTTTTTTGCTTCATATTCTTAAACACATGGCAAGACCATTTTGAACCAGGCTTGAGTATACTCCTGATCAGAACAGACACTGCTAAGAGCAAACCACTAGTATGCTCCAGCTTGGGGAGCAGAGGGAGGGTGCTTTTTTAAAAGGGGAATGCTGAGGCTACCTCCTTTTTCTTACCAGCAGATTTATGCTCAGTGAGACACAAAGGGATTAATGCAAGACTGCAACAAGCAGCACCTCTGTATTTTTACTATGTGTGTATGGTTTACTACTCTGGTGCCACCAGAGGAGGCTTGTTAGGAAGCTTTGAGTATCCCAGTATTCATGGGAAGCTTATGTTGAGCTTTCCATGGGGATTCCCACTGCTACTTCACTGCTCATAGTGTGTCCCCCTTGGTCTGGGAAGCACTTAGAGCTGCTGTTTCCCAGCAGTCCTTCTCTTACAAGGACACAGACACAACTGCCAGCTGGCCTGATGGGGAAGGCTGAGTCCCATCAGATTTGTGCACCCTGGCTCACTTTGCTCTGTGACACTAACTGTGGAGAGAAGCCTCTCAGAACATGTCTCTGCTCTCACAGTGAGACAAATTCTGGTAGGAGACCAGAGGTTACAGGCTACCTGGGTGTGGAAAGAACATGTCACTTGCAAGAAAATGCCAAATGTTTTATCTGATTTCTCCATCTGTTGGAAGTTGCCATCCCAGAATCATTTTCTTCCTGTGGGAAATAGTCATCCTTTTGCTTTCAGAGCTCTTAGTAGGTAGAATTCTTCTCTGGCAAATAAGTCACTAGGACAGAGCCAAACTTTTAAGTTTAAACACAAATGACTAATATTTCATCTTGGCATTTATCTGTTTCCAATAAGTCACTGTAAAGACTCAAAATGAGCATTTTTGGCCTTAGTTCTTCTTTGCCACCCAAAGTTACAGCTGCTTTGAGACTTAGGGAAGGGTTAGATTTGATTTCTGGTTCAAAACCAGAATGGTTTTCCAAAATTCCAAAATTTGAACTGAAGAAAAGCATTACTGATACTATCTCTCATATATTTATATACTCTCTCTATATATATTTATATCTCTTTATATTTCTGTACATTAGTGTGGTTCACTCTCTGCTTGTTGTAGACCAAGCTCATATCCAACAGACTAAAGCTACATGAAAGTCTCTATTGACATGAAAATCTCTCTGGACATCCCTGGAAATCCTGGAGGAACAGAGAGCCTGAGAAAGATGATCAATACACAGGGATTTAGATAGAATTTAGGTCATCTGGATATGAGTCTGAACACCTTCTTGGTGTTAATGAATAAATATTTGTTTAGAATCTGTGTGTATCACTTGTGTCAATCAATTTTCTTTGTTGTGTTGGAACCCAAAAGTAGGACAAACCCTATCATGCAGGGTACATTGTGCACAGAAGGGCTTGTGACACAGCTGTGTAGCCTGGATGATGCTTTCTGACGCTTCAGCTCTGTGATCCAGGGCTTTTTGACTTTATTCAAAGCACTAAAAAAGAAGCTGACAGCAGGTATAAGCATTTGGTTGTGCATGAAGAGAAAATGTCCATAATTGAGAATATAAGCAGCAGCATTATGGCCCCACCCAATAAACCTTTAGCCCTGTGCAGAGTCCTGTTGGCAAGTTAGGCTTGTGCACTCAATGGAGGGTTTGCAGAATCAAGCCCATGGATTTTTTCCTTTCCCAGATCCCCATGCAAATACATCCTGGTCCTCTTCCACCTCCCAATCCAGTCTTGTCGCCCTGGATCATGTTCCTGGTAAGTACAGAAGGAAAAAATTAATTATGCCCATGCCTGGCTCTGGAAAATCTTTGCATTTCATTTATCCTTCTGCATTGGACTTACCAGTAATGGAAATTCTGGACCAAGTGGGGTTTTGGGGGTTTGGTTTTGTTTGGGTTTTTTTTTAATTTAGGAAATAAATATTGTGTATTTAGCTCCTAAAACATGCAACTTAGAGTTCGAACCTGAATAAGGGGTGGCTTCATCTGCATGATACTCCTTGGAAAAAAAAACTAGCCCTGGCCAACATCCCACCATTGATGCTTTCTGCTGCTGAGTTCTATTTGAAGTTCAAAGTTGTGTTTCCCTTTGAAATGTCTGAGGTTTTGAGTTCTTGTAAAGTCAAATTTTTCAGTGCTGTAAGGCAGTTCCTTTAGCCTGGGTTGATACTGTTTTTTACATGAAATAAATATACATGAGAACATTTCCTTGAAGTGAATGTTTCTTCTCAGTCTAAGATCTGCTCTTCATCAGATCACATGGGAACAGTTAAAAGTCTGCTCTTATTTTAATTGGCGAGGTTTCCTAATGGCTGTGATAGGTTGTCCACTCAGCTCCAATTTCAAGTTGAAGAGTTTGTGTTGTGTTTGAAGTGCCTGCTGAACATAGATCTGAATTTAATTCAGATTAACTGGGTGTTGCTCCTGTATCACTGGGTAACTTGATCTTCTTTTTGGAATGGAAACCATGGTATTTCTTCTCATTTCCTGAAATGTTTGGCTTCTTAGGGCAGATGCTGTCTCACCCACGTGTCTGTACCCCCCTCAGACACGCTCTCTCACCTGTGAGCCTAAGCAGTATAAGTGATATTTCACAGCAAGTATGGACAGCTTTAATGTGGTGGTTTCATCTAAGTGTGCTGCTTTCTCCTCAGGCATTTCAAGCAGCATGAATTTTGATGAGGAAGATTATGAGGAAGATGAAGACAGCTCCAGTTCTTCACAGTTAAACAGTAACACAAGGCCTGGTTCTGCCACGAGCAAGAAATCCAACAAGGTAAGGGGGTGAGGGGCAAAGGAGGAGCACCCAGGCTCCTCTGGTTGTGCTGCCTGGTTTCAGAGGGCAGGCAGCAAAGGCTGGGCTTTCTTGGTTTGTTTTTAGTGTGCACTAGAGAGGCATGAGGTGATTTACTGTGAGAGCTCTCTGGCTTCNCAACAGACTAAAGCTACATGAAAGTCTCTATTGACATGAAAATCTCTCTGGACATCCCTGGAAATCCTGGAGGAACAGAGAGCCTGAGAAAGATGATCAATACACAGGGATTTAGATAGAATTTAGGTCATCTGGATATGAGTCTGAACACCTTCTTGGTGTTAATGAATAAATATTTGTTTAGAATCTGTGTGTATCACTTGTGTCAATCAATTTTCTTTGTTGTGTTGGAACCCAAAAGTAGGACAAACCCTATCATGCAGGGTACATTGTGCACAGAAGGGCTTGTGACACAGCTGTGTAGCCTGGATGATGCTTTCTGACGCTTCAGCTCTGTGATCCAGGGCTTTTTGACTTTATTCAAAGCACTAAAAAAGAAGCTGACAGCAGGTATAAGCATTTGGTTGTGCATGAAGAGAAAATGTCCATAATTGAGAATATAAGCAGCAGCATTATGGCCCCACCCAATAAACCTTTAGCCCTGTGCAGAGTCCTGTTGGCAAGTTAGGCTTGTGCACTCAATGGAGGGTTTGCAGAATCAAGCCCATGGATTTTTTCCTTTCCCAGATCCCCATGCAAATACATCCTGGTCCTCTTCCACCTCCCAATCCAGTCTTGTCGCCCTGGATCATGTTCCTGGTAAGTACAGAAGGAAAAAATTAATTATGCCCATGCCTGGCTCTGGAAAATCTTTGCATTTCATTTATCCTTCTGCATTGGACTTACCAGTAATGGAAATTCTGGACCAAGTGGGGTTTTGGGGGTTTGGTTTTGTTTGGGTTTTTTTTTAATTTAGGAAATAAATATTGTGTATTTAGCCCCTAAAACATGCAACTTAGAGTTCGAACCTGAATAAGGGGTGGCTTCATCTGCATGATACTCCTTGGAAAAAAAAACTAGCCCTGGCCAACATCCCACCATTGATGCTTTCTGCTGCTGAGTTCTATTTGAAGTTCAAAGTTGTGTTTCCCTTTGAAATGTCTGAGGTTTTGAGTTCTTGTAAAGTCAAATTTTTCAGTGCTGTAAGGCAGTTCCTTTAGCCTGGGTTGATACTGTTTTTTACATGAAATAAATATACATGAGAACATTTCCTTGAAGTGAATGTTTCTTCTCAGTCTAAGATCTGCTCTTCATCAGATCACATGGGAACAGTTAAAAGTCTGCTCTTATTTTAATTGGCGAGGTTTCCTAATGGCTGTGATAGGTTGTCCACTCAGCTCCAATTTCAAGTTGAAGAGTTTGTGTTGTGTTTGAAGTGCCTGCTGAACATAGATCTGAATTTAATTCAGATTAACTGGGTGTTGCTCCTGTATCACTGGGTAACTTGATCTTCTTTTTGGAATGGAAACCATGGTATTTCTTCTCATTTCCTGAAATGTTTGGCTTCTTAGGGCAGATGCTGTCTCACCCACGTGTCTGTACCCCCCTCAGACACGCTCTCTCACCTGTGAGCCTAAGCAGTATAAGTGATATTTCACAGCAAGTATGGACAGCTTTAATGTGGTGGTTTCATCTAAGTGTGCTGCTTTCTCCTCAGGCATTTCAAGCAGCATGAATTTTGATGAGGAAGATTATGAGGAAGATGAAGACAGCTCCAGTTCTTCACAGTTAAACAGTAACACAAGGCCTGGTTCTGCCACGAGCAAGAAATCCAACAAGGTAAGGGGGTGAGGGGCAAAGGAGGAGCACCCAGGCTCCTCTGGTTGTGCTGCCTGGTTTCAGAGGGCAGGCAGCAAAGGCTGGGCTTTCTTGGTTTGTTTTTAGTGTGCACTAGAGAGGCATGAGGTGATTTACTGTGAGAGCTCTCTGGCTTCACAGGAGGAAGCAATGAAAATAATGACTTGGAGAAAATATTGTCTGAAATGGAATTAAGAGAAAGGTAAACAGTAAATATTTACCTTTCTGCCTCTTGCAAGTGCTCCAANTTGTGCTGCCTGGTTTCAGAGGGCAGGCAGCAAAGGCTGGGCTTTCTTGGTTTGTTTTTAGTGTGCACTAGAGAGGCATGAGGTGATTTACTGTGAGAGCTCTCTGGCTTCACAGGAGGAAGCAATGAAAATAATGACTTGGAGAAAATATTGTCTGAAATGGAATTAAGAGAAAGGTAAACAGTAAATATTTACCTTTCTGCCTCTTGCAAGTGCTCCAAAGGATCTTTTGTTTCTATTGCCCTTTTCTGAGTGTTTTCCCACTCTGTTCCAAACATAAAACAAGCTGTGGTTATTCAGGTATTCTAAAATCACAAGCTCTTGCTAAACCAGGTGATGGTGCCCCACTGGTTTACATGCTGCACTGACTTCTCACCTCTGTTATATCTGTCTAACTCAATCTGTCTATCCCTATCTCATTGCTTCCTTCCATCTAAGGCCATCATTGCTGTCCTTGGCTGTGGCCTTGCTGACAAAAAGAAGTTGTGGTGAGAAGGGAAGATGTGAGCCAGGGTTTGCTTTGGAGCATTCCAACATTACAAGGAATTCAGAACAGGGAAGGGAATATGTTCATTGTTTTTATTTTATTTTTTTTTAAAGCATAGCTTCTATCTAATGCCATTCTTTTATACTTACAAACTTGAAAATGGAATTTGAGTAAACCTGAGGTTTTTTTGCTGTTTTAGGAAGCGGCCTCAGCCCCCAGTCCTTCCACAAATGAGCCTCTCATAGATGTTCATGACCTGGAGGAATTTGCCATAAGACCTGCTCCACAGGGTGTCACTGTCAAATGCAGGATCACAAGAGACAAGAAGGGGATGGACCGAGGGATGTACCCTACTTATTACCTCCACTTGGAAAGGGAGCATGGTAAAAAGGTCATAAAATAACTTGAATGGCATACCAGTTGCACCTGAATGTAAAAAACACCCCACAAATATTAAAAGTCTGAAGAAGTCTTACAAAGGAAATGTAATCTTATATTTTAAATCTATTTTTTGCTTTCACTGAAACCTGCCCTGCAGTCTTCTAAAAGCAAAACAACAGTATCACTGTGCTCTGCTGCCTTTCTTCATGGGTCTAATCTCTGCCCTTAAATAATCCATGCGTGGCACCTTTATGTGCCAGTCAGCAGTTGGGGCTCTTTGCATTCTGTGGCCTGAAAAGCATCTATTTTCAATTCAACTGGAAGAGCCAGAGCAACTTCGAATGAAACATTTAACAAAATAGATGGAATTAAATTGTTTAAACCATAAATAATGGACTGAGTGGTTGAGAAGTCACTTTCCCATTCCTAATTTGTATCTGGTCTAGCTAGATCCCAGGAGACCTTTTGTTTCTTTGCTGATTATGCTGGAAGACAGAAATGCTGCCTATGGTTTCCTTATGTCAAAGCAGGAGGTGGTGTTTTCTAACCCCTTTGGAATTCTAGAATATGTTTCTTTGCATTGCTTAGGTGTTTCTGTTAGCTGGAAGGAAACGAAAGAAGAGTAAAACCTCTAATTACCTCATCTCCATAGACCCAACTGACCTGTCTCGGGGTGGAGAGAGTTTTATTGGAAAACTGAGGTAAACACTGTTGCATCTAAGAATTTCCTAGCTATAGTTCATTTGAAACTAAAGCCTGTAAGCCACTGCAGCTTCTTAATTAGAGGCTTGACTGCATCGTGTGGCAACGATCTTAAAGTTCACCAGTATCCAAGGCACAAAACCACATTTTATTAAAAGTCAGCAGGACTGTAGCTCTTAAATGCTCAAAAGGCCAGATTCTCAAGGGGGTATGAGCAGCATTTACCTTAAAGGGATTTTCAGTAGTGCATGAGGAGATTGTGTCTAGCCCCTGTTGATATAAACACCTGGGATTGGAAGTCTCGTCAAGCTGAAAATCTCACTGGTTTTGCCCATTTCTTAAGATCCTAATTAGAGTTATTTGCAAGTAGTGGAATTCTTTCAGAAGCATGTGTTTCTTTTCTGTTACCCCACCATACATCACTCACGTTGTTGCTACCTACACAGAGCCTCTTGCTGTATGTTTAGACCATCTGTGCCTGAGGATAGGGACTGGGCTGCTAATTGCCATTGTGGGATCCTGGAACTTCATGCACTATTTGTTGCAGTGCAGGCACAGGATGAGGATAATGTGGGGCTGGGTTGTTCCAAGTTGCATATCTTGATTCTGATATTCATTTAAATGGGAAAGGATGATCTTATTTATAACTTAATGAAAGTTGCTAATTAGAGTTAGTTGTCAGGGAAGACAGCAGATAGTTTTGTAGAGGGTAAGAATATTTAAAAAACCAAGCAAACAAACAAAATAACCCCACAAGCAGTTCCTTCTTGTTTTCTTCAATTTACTGCTGTGCAAGATGTCATGAGAAGTCTCCAGTGTAATGATAAGGGACCTTTAGTACACTCTGCTGAGCTGTACCTTTACATTTTTGCTATGCCCTTTAATCCAGGAGCCATCATTTAGTTTTGATCAGAATCAACAGCAATTTGTACTCAGTTATCCACCTTTCCTTTGGGGCCACAGTGCAGTGAAGGACAGATGTCTTGGGCAGCATTACTGACAAACACTGATTGGATTTTGCTTTTTTTTTTGGGACAGATCAAATCTTATGGGAACTAAGTTTACAGTTTATGACAATGGAGTAAATCCAGTGAAAACAACATCAAGCCTGGAGGCAAGTGTCCTACGTCAGGAGCTTGCTGCTATCTGTTACGTAAGTACTGCTCACGGGTGATGTGCAAGAAAAGGCAGCTGGCTTTCTGAAACAGCACACTGAATTTCCTTCTCACTTCCCATTATGTAAATCACCATTCCTACTTTGATGCAATCAAACAGCTGATCTTCACAGGAGAAAGCCAGGGAATTCTGTGGAAAAATGTTGTGCACACAACCCGGTGGCTCAGTTCTCACCTTTGGGCAGCAGGTGTTGGAGCTTCTGCCTCACTCTCTGGAAGGGGTAGGATGATCCACAGCCTGTGGGCACCCACGAGGGAGCCTCCTGAACTGGAAAGAGTTGTGCACATGGAATCACAGCACTAGAGTATCAGCATTTTCAATTACATTTTGAAGGAGGCCTCTCTGATCCAAAACAGAGGTAGCTGGAGGCTGGCAGCAGTGGCTGAGAGACTGTAATACTCTAAAACTCTTTTATTTTTTTTAACCAGGAAAGCAAACAAACAAAAAACCCCCAAACAAAATCTAAAATTTAATTGAATAAGGGAAACCAGCCTCTTCTGGGACAGCAAACAGCATTTGTCAGGGTAAGATGGACAATCAAGGCTTGAAACACAGTTGCTGTTTGTTGTTTCACTATTCTGCTTTGGTGAGAGTGTTCTTTCTGCCCAGAAATCTCTCCAGTCAAAACTGGTGTGTACACTGCTACAGAAAGTCTTCTGTTTTCACAAATCAGCAAGCTGGAGATACCAGGAGAAAACACAAACCAAGCAAAGTTATACAGAAAAATGTAAGCATTGCTTGTTTAAGTCAACAACATGTGAGCTGTTAATGTTACCAAATAAAAAGCTCTGTTGCAGTCAAAAAAGGTAATTAGAAGTGTGAGTTATAGAATCATAGAATGTCAGGGGCTGGAAGGGACCTCGAAAAATCATCTAGTCCAACCCCCCTGCCAGAGCAGGATCACCTAGACCAAGTCATCCAGGAACAGATCCAGGTGGGTCTGGAGTGTCTCCAGAGAAGGAGACTCCACAACCTCCCTGGGCAGCCTGTGCCAGGTTCCATCATCTTCACTGTGAAAAAGTTTTTCCTTGTGTTTCCCCTAAACCTCTTGTGCTCCAGCTGACTCCCATTGCCTCTTGTCCTGTCACTGGATGACACTAAGCAGAGTCTGGCTCCATCCTCCCCACACTCACCCTTAGCATATTGACAGATATTGATGAGCTCCCCCCTCAGTCTTCCTTTCTCCAGGCTAAAGAGCCCCAGTTCCTTCAGCCTTTCCCATAAGAGAGATGCTTCACTCCCTTCAGCATCTTGGTGACTCTGCCTGGACACTCTCCAGCAATTCTATGTTCCTCTTGAACTGGGGGGGGGCAGAACTGGTCACAACACTCCAGATGCAGCCTCACCAGGGCAGAGCAGAGGGGCAGGAGAACCTCTGTCCACCTACCAACCCTTTTAATCCACCCCAGAATGGCACTGGCCTTCTTGGCCACAAGAGCCACTGCTGGCTCATGGGCAGCATCCCATCAACTAGTGTTGGAAAGAAGAGAACTGTGGCCACTGGCTGGAGAAGGTGGCTAAGATAAGCTGGTTGTTTATGTCTCTTTTCAGATGAGTCCTGTAGAACCTGTATGTTTGTACAAGAAAATGACTTTCTCCATGGATATTCCAGCACTAGTGGAGAAAGTCTGCAGGCTTACAGGTGTGCTGTGGCCAGGGCACTAAAGGAATGATTTTTCATCACTAGCCAGGTTTGATAAAATGAGATTATGGTTCCTGGCTGCAGCAGAACCACAGCAAAGAATGCCAGAAAGAGCACTCCCTGAACACTCTCAGCCTAGGGCAACATGTAATTCCTGCCCTGAGATTTTTTTTCCTGCAACAAAAACCTATAATAGGCAGTACTTTGAAAGCACCCCTGTGCCTCTCATTGTCTCTCAGCTCACCCAGCCAAGCACCCAACTGGAGAGCAAGCTGTACCTGCTCCCACCAACCTACTGAGCCTGGCTGCTGAACCATCTCAGCAGATCTTGTTTATACAGGCAGAAGGTGGTGGTGCATCTACAGTTACCTGTGGGATACATGCACTGAGAAGTCTCATTGTGGACGTCACCTTAAGGCATGTTTCAGGCAACAGGAATGAAGTCAGTGTGAGGATGGAGCTTCATCAGGTGCCATTAAGCATTTGCAGTCTCCCTGCTGATGGCAGGCTGGATATTAATAACCCTGCAGCAGCACCTAATGGCTGATGGCAGAATTGCTTGGCAAAATGGATCCAAAAACACAGGTGAAACTACTATTTGTACCAGGATTTTCTCTGCTGGGTTTCTTTCTGTCCAGAGTATCTCACAATTCATTTTGCATCAGATTCTGCAGGCAGGGAGCTCAGCTGCTGTTCTGAGGCATGACTCTGGTTTCACTCAAGCAATAAAACTGTTTCTACTCAGGCTTCAGTCACTTGCACTGTGCTCCAGTGCAGCAGGTTCTGTGGTTTGAGCTTTCTCTGGATGATAGTTTCTACAGGGGATGCTAAGTCCAGAAAGGGAAGTGGCTGAAAGTAATTAAATTGTAATTAAATTGTGAATCTCTTGTGAGCTGTTGGGATACTCACCTTGCCACTTGTATCACAGCAGCTATTGCCACCAGAGCAAAACCCTTATGTGCTTTTAAGAAAGTCTGTAAGATTTTGAAAGCAGCCCTGGGGAGCTTCCAGGCCAGTTTGCTGTGAGAAATGCTCACAGAACAGTTACTGGATGGGGCAACACAGAGCAGCTTCTCATCAACCCTGGGCCAAACCCTTAGCTGATTTCAGTCATTGCTGGAGTCAGCAGGGCTCTGACAGCTAAGTTAGTTTGGATGTCTAAAAACCAAGTGGCATTAAAATGGTGTGTGAAATCAGAATTTGGCCTGTGTTCCCCTAATAAGGCCATTTTGTGGTCTTGAATTTATTAAGGAAATAAAAGCAAAGCAGTGACTGAGACAGGAGGTAAGGGAAATTAATCTTATTTGGATGCAGGAAGATTGGAAAGGTCTGCTTTCAATTAAAGCTCCTCTTTTGTCCCTTCTGTGTTTGTAGAATTTTGGTTCTGTCCCCTAACTTAGACAAAAGGGCAGCATCTGCCAATTAAATCTTGGATATAATTGGTGTAATATGTAACTAGAAACCATTCCCTTATCATCTGGCAGAAGTATTGATTTCAGTGTTTCTGAGTAAATCCAAAGAATATAGTCCTGTTTTGTTTTTTTTTTCAGAGTGCTAATGCTGCTTCTTGGAAGGGAAGTGATTCAGTGCTTTTATTTAATTTTACCTTTAACAATGCTTTCAACCATTTCATCAGCACCTAAATTAATTGTATGCAGCATAACTGCAATTTGATGAGAAGAAAAGCTTGTGAGGCATTGCAGAAAAGACCAAAATTATCAGTAGTGAGTGGAAAATAAGCATAAGCATGAATCTTTTCTTAGAAATTGTCCTCTGCTGTGCTAAGTCTCTCCTGCATATCAAATCTGCTGGCAGGGGTTTTAAGTTTGAGTCTTGCCATGATGCAGAACCAAGTATTTGCTTCCAGCTGAACTGATAACAGTGGTTTGCCAAAGGCCAAGACATCAATGATTCAGAAAAGAGATAGAATTTTCCTATTAATGTACAGAGTTATGAAGATATATGAATAGACCTGGATTGCTTCAAGAATAGTCAGGAAAATAATTAAATAATTAAATTATTGAATTAAATAATTCAAAATAATTNATTTTAATTAAAATAATTAATTAATTTAAAAATTTCTTGCATGGATTAAAATCTTGAATGAGTTGTGTAAAACCTCCAGATGATTTGCTGAAACAACCAAAGTGATTTCAAAGGTTTGCTGGGGGACAAAACTTCTGCACAAGTGGATATTTTCAGATATTACCAGCCAGTTGAAGTGCATGGATTTTCACTTGCAAAAGTAAAGGTGTTTTTAAAAGTTTAGTGTTCCTTAAAACCAGGACACCTTAATTAAATACATAAAAGCAGAGACATCTGAATAAGTCACTTCTGAATGTCCCAGTGGTAGAGCCACAGCAGCTGGAGTCCAGTTCTCCTTGTCTTGGGGTATGTTGCTGGGAATAGCACCAATGGGAATTTAATTCCTGAGATTCCTTAGTGTGTGACCACAGCCCTTCACTTGGGAAAGGGGGAAAAAGTGCACCTGAGTGAAAAAAATAAGTAACACAAACATGAGATGGACTTTCAGAGGTGTCACTGTTTCCTTTACTGGAGTTAATGCTAAAGCAGACAGTTGAGCTTTACTGAGGTTTTTTTTATTGCCCTATAAAAGGTTATAATCTACTTTTTCAAAGTATTTTTCAGTCATTTTTCAAATGACTTACTGAAATACTTGGCCTTAGCTGCTTCTGTGGAAAACAAAAAAGAAAACCTCAGATAAAAATAGGACTTTAGGCTTATTTAGGTTTTAGTGGTTGTGTTTGGAGAAAAGTTGGTCAGAAAGGCATCAGATCATTTTTGCTGGAAGAACTTGTATTTTCCATTGGTTTATTTTTGCTGCCTGTGTTATTTCTTTCCTGCCTTCATAGCTCCAAAATTTGCATTCATGCTAATGTGTTTGTTTTGTACCCTGCCCTCCTCTAAGCATAATGTATCTGAAGACTTGGAAAACCACAGCCCTGCTAACAGATGCTCTTACTGGCAGCTCCTTCTTGTTTGCTTATGTGCTGGCTCTGGAATAAATGGAGTTGGTCCCATATATTTAATTTTGTCTCTCATCAAAATGTGTGACTGCTTTTTATGATTTTTAAATTACAACTGCTTTAATTTGAGAACTAGCAGCAGCCAAGCAATCTGGTTAGTTCATATCCTTTTTTAACAAAGGGATTTTGTTTTTAAATTGTATTAAGGTTGCTGGCAGCCAGTGCTAAGAGTGTTTCTGGAAACCTCTCTATTTCCATTTTTCCTGTTGTCAGAGCTTCTAAGACAAAGCTAGAATGTTTGGCAGTGCCAGTGAAGGTAGGAGTTTCAAGATGTTTTTTTGAGTTGACTAACAAATAAGTTGCCTGGGCTGCCACTGTTGAAGAAATTAACTTCAGAAATATAGAACGTGATGAACTCTTTTCTCAACATTTTTAGGAAACAAATGTCTTGGGGTTTAAAGGACCTCGTAAAATGAGTGTGATCATCCCAGGGATGAATATGGATCATGAAAGAGTTTCCATCAGACCACGAAATGTAAGTTCATTCCACTGGGCAACAACAGAAAACATTTGAATTCTCTTTCTGTTAAAGTTGGGGTTTTGCATTTCTGAAGGCTTAGAGGTTAAAAAAAATAAATAGCATATTTGAACAACTGCAGAGCAATGGGTTGTGTGAGTGACAAAAGCACTACAAACAGAATGCATTTTGATAACAAAAGACACAACTAACTGTGGAAAGGACTCAAATGCACATTTGCATTAACATACTCCAGAGTTCTCTCATTTTATGGCACTTTTTTGAGGGATGAGGACCACTGGTTAAGTTTTAGGGTAGGATTGATGAACATTTGGGGTGGTTTTATTATGAATTTCTTATTTTGTCCTATGAGAGTGTGAAAGTGAAGTGTGTTTCTGTGCTGTGTGCAGGAACACGAGACACTGCTTGCAAGGTGGCAGAACAAAAATACAGAGAGTGTCATTGAGCTGCATAACAAAACACCAGTCTGGAATGATGACACCCAGTCCTATGTTTTAAATTTCCATGGTCGAGTCACCCAGGCCTCAGTGAAAAACTTTCAAATTATTCATGATAACGATCGTAAGTATGGCTCTGTCTGGAGCATGTAGAAACAGCACTGCCTGCACAGTCTCACTGCTTTTCTGCCCTCACTGCCTTTCTGCCCTCACTGTCCTTACCTGAGTGCATTCCTTTTGCTTATGTGGAACCCACTGTACCCTATGGCTGTCCACTGATCCAACGTGGCTGTTCAAATGGTCGTGCCTGAGGCAGGTGATCTGCTGCATGCTGAGTTTTCTCCCTTGGCTGCCCAGCTTGTGAACTGAGCAGCAGTTTGGAGTTGTTTCTTGTTCTGAGAGCTGCTGCCCTGCCAGTCTAGATGTGGGGCAGTATCCTTGTGTCACAGAATCCTTCCCTGGAGTGGTGTTTGCTCTGGTCCCCAGAGCTAGGGGCAGTCAGCCCGGTCCCACCGTGCATCCACTCTGCCATTCCTAGTGCCATAGTCTTTGTAGCCACAGCCCTAAGAAACACCCTGAAAATGTCAGTGCTGCCTTTCACACCATCCTGTGGCCCTTGTTGGTGTGCTGCTTTCTGCCAGCAATCCCCAGCCCCCTCTCTTGTCCTAGGTTCAGGTGCCCCAGTGCCATGGTACTGCCCTGCCTTGCACTCAGGTCTGTGCCTAGTGTGGAAGCACCCAGTGCTGCACCAGTGCCAGGCCCACACCATGGGGGTATACTGGAAACAGGCAAAAGTGGCTGTGCTGGTCTCCAGGAGCAACAATGTGAAGCACTGGTGCTTGCATTTGCTGCATTTTATAAAGTGGAACAATTGCACCTGCTTCTGCAACTAAACAGTTCAAACTGGGAATGGGGCAGAGATTTCCTCTTGCTGACAAGGAGTACTAAGGGGAAAAAAAGCTGGGGAAGAATTTCTGAATATGAAATAATAGAGACAGTCATGCCTTCTCTTCCCCCATTATCCTTGCTTGTCCACTTGCCTGCAGTTACATGGAAATAGAATTAATTGCTTCTTGGTACATGTGAAACTTTGTCCTAGGTCTAAGTAAGAGCATTCCATACAGAACCAATTTTCTCTCTGTACTTGCAAACCCCACTTTTTTTATCTGTGGAGAATTTTTGGCAGTCTTGCAATGCTTTATCACCCAGCTGTTCCTCCCTCAAGCTCTGCTTGCTTTTCCCTCTGGTATCAGCACACCCACTTGCATGAATAAGTGTTGCAGAGTTTGACAAGCGAGCACGTTTTGTTTGTACCTTGCTGAACTAGCCCAGAGGATGATTTTGGGTGTGATTGCAGTAAAGGCTGCAAACAAAAATAATGCTTTGTCACCTTTTATGACTTTTCTTGCAGCTGACTATATAGTGATGCAGTTTGGCCGTGTGGCTGAGGACGTGTTCACCATGGACTACAACTACCCAATGTGTGCACTGCAAGCCTTTGCTATTGCCCTTTCAAGTTTTGACAGCAAGCTGGCTTGTGAGTAAAGGGGCATGGGTGAGCATCTTCTCAAAGGAAGCAGTTTGCCATATGAGTCCCAATTCCTGCTGGTGTCACTTATGGTTCATGCTAAACAGGTCAGGGAAAAAGCAGTTGTGGAGGACCACTCTGTTGATGAAGAGAGTGAAAGGAATCTTCTAAAAATTCAGGACATTCAGGAAATAATGTTTTTTTTGGTTGTTTTTTTTTTGTTGTTTTCCTCTCTTTTTGATTCTGTCATATTTTTCTGGAAGTGGCATCAAGTCTGTGTAAATAGAAGTTCTCTCTCTTGTCCTTAATTCTGGAGATGTGCCATGCTGTACTGTACCGTGGCTCTAGCAGCAGCATCCCAGCAGTTGGCTTTTGTACATCCAGGAAGGGCAAGCGAGCTCCAAAACATTTCTTTTTACATTTAAGATTTATTCCGAGGCTGCAATCATACCCCAAGGTTGCATTCCTACATTGACTAACAGAGCTTCACATCATCCAACGTAAAAGATCACACACACAAAAAAAAGAGGCACTTTTGTGAAGGTGAGAGGATCTCATGTAGTGTAAAGCCAAGTTGGAAGGTTGAAAATCCATGTGGACTGAACTTGCTGTTGTATATGTAGTAGGGCATGATGAATTTTAACTGCAGTAGGAGGAAACCTGGAGAAGTAGAAAGCACAAAAACAAAAAAAAATGTTGCACAAGTCACTTGAATTCTGAGCTGTCGTTCTGTTTTAACATCTCCATGCTTTTTGTTTCAAATGAAAATGTATTTGGAGCACAGAAAAGGATCAGGAACCCGTCTAGATGCCAAGAAAGCCTAACTTCTGTTGAATTTGGCATGTTGTGTGTGTGGGGGGGAGTTGATATCCTTGTATTGCTGTGGTAATTCAAACCCATATTTTGTACCAAGTGATATAAACAGTTGGATGGAGGCTCTCTGGAGAGGATCTTGTGGTTTTGAACAGGCTGTGTAAAGCTGAGGGAGGGAAATGGAAATATTTTATTNTTCCTGCTGGTGTCACTTATGGTTCATGCTAAACAGGTCAGGGAAAAAGCAGTTGTGGAGGACCACTCTGTTGATGAAGAGAGTGAAAGGAATCTTCTAAAAATTCAGGACATTCAGGAAATAATGTTTTTTTTGGTTGTTTTTTTTTTGTTGTTTTCCTCTCTTTTTGATTCTGTCATATTTTTCTGGAAGTGGCATCAAGTCTGTGTAAATAGAAGTTCTCTCTCTTGTCCTTAATTCTGGAGATGTGCCATGCTGTACTGTACCGTGGCTCTAGCAGCAGCATCCCAGCAGTTGGCTTTTGTACATCCAGGAAGGGCAAGCGAGCTCCAAAACATTTCTTTTTACATTTAAGATTTATTCCGAGGCTGCAATCATACCCCAAGGTTGCATTCCTACATTGACTAACAGAGCTTCACATCATCCAACGTAAAAGATCACACACACAAAAAAAAGAGGCACTTTTGTGAAGGTGAGAGGATCTCATGTAGTGTAAAGCCAAGTTGGAAGGTTGAAAATCCATGTGGACTGAACTTGCTGTTGTATATGTAGTAGGGCATGATGAATTTTAACTGCAGTAGGAGGAAACCTGGAGAAGTAGAAAGCACAAAAACAAAAAAAAATGTTGCACAAGTCACTTGAATTCTGAGCTGTCGTTCTGTTTTAACATCTCCATGCTTTTTGTTTCAAATGAAAATGTATTTGGAGCACAGAAAAGGATCAGGAACCCGTCTAGATGCCAAGAAAGCCTAACTTCTGTTGAATTTGGCATGTTGTGTGTGTGGGGGGGAGTTGATATCCTTGTATTGCTGTGGTAATTCAAACCCATATTTTGTACCAAGTGATATAAACAGTTGGATGGAGGCTCTCTGGAGAGGATCTTGTGGTTTTGAACAGGCTGTGTAAAGCTGAGGGAGGGAAATGGAAATATTTTATTAAATTTGTCTGGCCTTTTGCGATTTTACAATTTGTTGATTGAATTTTTTTTCAACTCTCAGCAATGACCACTTTTCATATTTATTACCCATTGTAAGAACACTTGATATTGATTGAAACTCTGTATGTTGTTCTCTAATGTAAACGTGCCAGCTACTGAGCTAAATCCTTCTAGGCAAATCTAGTGTACACTGCATACAGATGAGACACTGGCAGGGCACAGAATAGCTTAAAATAACTTGGATTTTTTGTTTCCTTTTCTCTGATTTATCTGGAATCTATAAACAAATGCCATTTCTAAACACAAGCAAAGAACAAGCCACTCTTTTCTCTTCTGAGCATCTCAAAAGCCAAGAGCTGCAACTGAAAGCACACTGTAAAACACCTTGAAAAAGAACATTTCTGCCATTGTTCTGTACAATGTTATTCTATATGGCACACCAAGTAGTAGATTTTGTATGTAGTTCACCAGAAGGGTATTGAAATGTGAGTGAAGGAGTAGCTGGGTTTTCTACTGTGTGTATTCTGATCCTTCTTTTTATAGACTCTTGCACTGCACAACCAGAGCTTATGAGAAAATGAGATCAGGTCTGCTTGTCTGATAGCTGCCAGTCCCTTTGTGACCACAGGGAACAGGCCATAAGGAGAGGTTGTGCCATTTGGACTGTGTAATTTCAACTAATAAAGGAACTATGCTCTCTTCTTCACATTTGCCTTCAAGTCTCCTTCCCAGTATGAAAATTCAGATAAGAGATGGAGATAAGTAATTGTCAGCATTGTTCTTTCTAATTTTTTTTACAATCTGTAGAAAAAAGTCTTCTGGCTTTGGATGGGGTTTTGTTGATGGACTCAGCATGGCAAATGTAATCTTTAAATTACTAAAGGGTCTGTCATTTTATTCCAGTCTTTTCCAAGAAGCCTTTCCACACAATGGTATATAATGGAAAGACACCTTTTATTTAAGAGTAATGAGCAGTGAGTTCCCTTAATGAATGATTAAAATGATGAGTCATGAGCTGCAGTGTGATACCTGGGCTTTGCACATGGATTCTTTGTTTTCCCCTCTAGCTGGTGATTTTCCCACCACTTCACATCCCCATCTGTGACTTCACTTGGTTAGGAAAAGATGCTTCCCTGAGGGGGGTGGTTGGTCCCTGGAATTTAACAGGGAAGACCCTTAGGCCTTTGGTTACCTCATGCCAGTCTTGAAAGAACAAGCTCCAGTGATAACCAGAAAGTTTGATGTAGACTGCTGGAAAAGCAGAGAGAATTCCCACTGGTGGTGTTTGGGTGTGGATTTCAGGAACTGTGCAGGGTGGGACTGGCTGAATCCACGTGGCTGTCCTGTGGACCCCAGGTGGACCTTTGCCATAAAGCCTGGGACAGTGGCAAAGATGCAGGTGTCCAAGTGTCTTACAATGCAAATATACAGTATGTTGGCTTCAGTGGAGTTGGTTTAGGGTGGGTTATTTTTAACACTGATCACAACAATGGTCTGACTTTCATTGTTGCCTCCCAGGGAATTGGCTCATGTGCAGTGAACTCCTGCACGAGGGTGAGAATGAGGGGCTGGGCAAAGGCAGAGTTCAGCTTCTTGGGACAGTTTTGCTGCCAGCACATTGTGTGACTTCACCCTCCCAGCGTGTTCTTCCCAGCCAGGTATTTTTTTTTAACCTGTAAGCATGCCAGGAGGAAAGTGGTGACTCAAATTCCCATCGTCTTAACAGAATCATAAGGGACATCAGCCAGTGAGCTGCTGAGGAAATAATTCCCCACCATAAACCGAGGTCACTAGAGGGGGATGTTAACTTGGGACTAAGAGGAATAAGGAGCTTATTTAAAGCTGGTTCAGTTACACTGGGATTTGTGCCTAGTGACCTTTGCCAAAACCCTAATTCCTCACTGTTGTTGAGCAAGGTATTCTTCTAATTCCCTTGACCATGATTCCTGGACCTCTGGAAGCAGTTGCTTTTAAATTAGCACCTGTATGATTTCTGATGGGTATTTTCTGGTGCAGGTCACAGAGTCTGCCTGAGCTTGTGGATACAGTAGACTTAATGTTATTTAAAATCCTAATATCAGTGACTTTTTGCATCTGCTGTTGGTTTTGGCAGAGGGTTGTAAACAAGTTCCTTGCCTGAATTGCTCATAGGCAAATGCTGCATGCTTTAATGAGAGTCCTTAATCTAACTTGTCACTCTTGTTTACATCAAACAGTTTCTTCCTTGCCCTTTATCTCATTTTCCTCATCGCTGATGTTCTGTTCCTTCTCATTCTCTTCACAATCCCTTTATCTTTTCTTGAAGGATATGCAACTCAGAAGTGTTTCTTTTGACAACATTGCTGGTGATCTCTGCACAGATGAATAATGCCTTATGCACAGCCAGCTCCTACAATAGAAGCCTTATCAGAGGGGTGAATAAGGCCCCTTGGCTTTTCAGAAGAGTAAATTAACACATTAAAAGGTAGCTGGTAAAAAAGCTCACCTAGAATATAATCAGGATTTTTCTCAGTAAACATGCAGTAACCAGAATTTCCAAACCACTGGTTGCAAATCAATGAGCAAAACTGTCCCCAGGCCCAGGGACAGACTGTTAGACACATTCTTTTTGTAGTGCTGCCTTATTTTTCCTTTTTCAGAAGGTTGAATGGGATTTTGTGAGCTGAAGTGTGTTGATGCCCTAAAAGAGATTTTCTTTAGAAGCTAGACATCACTGCACTCCTTTTGTAGGATAATATATAGCACATAAAATAGTCATGTCTGAGGCCACTGTGGCAAATTCTGATGCTAAGAAGTGTGTGAGAATGGTTTTGTCATAATTACTGGGCAAACCTCTCATTGTTTAAGTTGCCTTACAATAGTGCTGGTGTTCCCAGCTGGCTGTCTCATGAGGTATTAAAACTGAAGCAGCTTTAGTGGAAAGGGCTCTGTAATAAAATCTGGGAGCTGCATGACTGACAGACATTACTGTGGAGTCAGATGGCACCACTGGTCCTTGGTCATGGTGAACCAGTGCCACCAGTTTGGACTTTCTGGGTGTTTGCTCTCTTTTGGGGAACAAAAGGAGGAACTTTCAGCAAGCAGAGACATCAGTGAGGTCTTTAGAAGTGTTCAGCATTAGACCTACTTTTCTGACTATAAAAACTTTACTTCACTGCTGCCCATTAAAAGATCAACCCAGTCCTTAGTATAGAAAATCACACCCAGCTCTTAGCTATTTATGGATTTTCTTATTAATTTATTAGAGGTTTAATACAACAAGGACTGGAGGTCACATGGCAAATGAGTTATTGACTTGAAGAGATGATGTCTCTAGACTGGTATCATAGAATGTTAGGGGTTGGAAAGGACCTGGAAAGATGATCAGAATGTTTTGTCTTTGATCTGTTTGCTAGGATAGGACGGGGGGTTATCTGGTATTTCTCCTGGTATGTGGCAGGTGTCAGAGGGAAGATTTTGGGTCCAGTCCTGTGGCATTCTAACTAACTCCCCCACACTAGCCCCTTGCTCTCCTAGAACATCATTTGCAAGAATTATCCTGGGTTTAGAGAAGCATGTGCTCACCAATAAAATATCTTTGCTTAGCAAATAGTGACAAAGCAGCAGTCCCCTTTATTGGAATTATGGGCTAATGACTCTCAGACTTCTCAAAAAGCCTCCCTTTGATTGCTAGAAGAAAGTAGTTTTAGACATATAAATCTTGCAGTAGAATTAATCCAGCTATAGGTACAGGCTTCTCTTCTATGTGCCACTTAATGAAAATGAGTGCCTGTTGTTCTTCATGTATGAAATGTACCTTCCAGGGGTCTGCTCTGCAAGGGTGTGAAATTAATTATGTAGACATTTTTTCAGTTCTTTCTGTTACCAAGGAACTAAGAAAAGGATTTGCACTTCTATCTCAATGTTTTGGTATTTTGCTATGAACTATAGCTCAGTAGCTGATACTCACAAATGCCTGTATATTAGCAGAAAAATGCATTAAAACTTATTTTACCTGTTGTATTTTATTTAACTGCCTACAAAATGTAGATTCCCCTTTTCCAGTAAGGGTATATTCATCTGTACCTTCACTGAGAAGACTTGAATTAACTGGCTCTCTTGAAACTTTAATGGAACCAGTGCTCTGGTTCACTAAAGTGCTTTGGGAAGAGGATGCAGTTCAGAAAAAAAAAAAAGCTTATATTTTTGAGAAAAAAACCCTTCCTATTTACTTTCTGATTGTATCACCCAATAGCACCGAAAGCTTATCATGGCTTTATTGAAGCCATCTACAGTGGCATCTTGAAAATTACTCTGTGCTTACTAGCACAGGGACTGGAATTGGAGAGTCCCAGTGAACACTCACGTGTCTGCTCTGTGCTTAAGTCCTGCTTGTGTGCAAAAAAACTGCTCAAGAGTCCCAGACCTGTGCTAAAAGTCATCCAAGGCTGTTAGAACACAGGCCTGGGGATCAGGGTTTGAAGCCAAACTGACTTTGTACAAATCTTGTAACCTCTTTGTGCTGCAGTTCCAAGGAGCTGAATGGAAATCAATAGATTGGGCCTGACTCCAGCCACCCTCATTCTGCTGAGAGGTGGTGGTGGGTGCTAAGCACCCTGTTTCACTGTCACTAAAGGAACTGTAGTAAAACATGAGCAATTTTCTGCCACCTATGTAGAAGCTGAATAGCTCTTGGGATCAAATCTTGACTCTGAATTCTATGAAATCTTGTCAATGCTTTCAGTGAGGCCTGAATTTTTTACCTCGTGTCACTTTCGGTCACTAAATGTGCAGAACAAACAGTGAGGACAAACCATCTGACACACTTTTTCTTCTCCTAGTGATGTGTTGTCCATCCTGTTGTAGTTTTCACCATCTAGTAGTATGTAGCTTGATCTCAAAGTAGAATTCCTGAGCACCCTGCAGAGGTTGAGTGAATGCCACTGCCTGTTTGTGCTTTTACACAGCAAACCGAGCCACTTGCAGATCTCCTCTTTGGAATTTTCTTGGGTTTTGCTTTTGTTCTGTTGTTTGTTTCTTTTTCTTGTCTGTGACTCAGCTCAAAACTGCAGACTTTGAGTCTGTCACGCTCATCTGATGTAAAAACAAGGAGTCTCATGGTTTGCAGCTACCTTTAGACTCACAGGAGATGTTTACAGCACAGGCCGTTTCTCAGAGTCAACCCTGTACCTGTGACTCCTCACTCTGCTTATCCCACTTGGCACAGTGCCCCTAGAAATAGCAGTAATTAATAATTTGGACTCTCTCCACGTGGCAGAATGTAATTATAAACATTTTAATAGGTTTTAACCTTGCGCTCTGTCTGATGTTAATGCTTACAGATTAGGTTAAATTACAAGGAAATGATTTAATTTTTTTTTTCCCCCTTAAGCTTTCTTGAAATCTCAGCTCTCATTTAAGCTCTAAGCTCCTGGTGCTGCTGCATCACCTTGTGCAAGCAGAACCCAGTTTGAGGCTTGGGCGCAAGGAATCTGTCAGTGTGAGCAGGACACAGCAAGGGCTGAGATTTACAAAGTCCTAACAAGAGGTCTCTTAGGCACTCCTGAACATCAAGGAAGAAATCGTGTACCTTTGTCATGATGAGTTATCAAATAACAGCAGGAATGTTTTTACTTTTACTTCTTCTTTAATTATTTTTCCTCTTTTTTTTTTTTTTTTAAAAAGGCTATGCTTACTGTCCAGGCAAGTGTGATTTTATCAGACATTTAGCCTTGATGCCTTGGAAAATTATGTCATAAGTACCCCAACCCAGAGTATGTTTTGTGCCAGCTGGCTTTGGGCGCTGCTCATGCTGCAAAGTTTGGTGCTCAAATGAGCTTGTGAGCACCTTGTAACAGGAGGTTTTCATTCCAGTCTGGGGACATCAGAAGATAACCCAATTATTCCCATCCTGTTCTTTTGCCCTCACTGCCTAGAACTAGATCTATAGATCCCAATTTGTCTACATTGTATTTTTTAGCTATTTAAAAAAAAAAAGTTTTCAAGATTTGGTGTGAGCTCAAAGAAAATAGCCTTTGAAATAGCCATAGGTGTACCAAGTTGATGTGGTTGGTGGGCAGCTACCTTCTCCAGCAATTTTCTCTTGGCATATGAGCAGTGCTTGATAGTCCTGCTGGAAAAACAACATAGATGCTTTAACCACTTGCCTTGGGTTTTGCCTTACTCTGCTGCTTTATTTGTGTGGGTCAGTAATAGCAGCAGTGTTTTCTACTAAAGCCTCATTTTCTCCTGCCTTGCACCCGGAGATTTGATATTTGATACTAAAACCAGAAACTTTTCATCTAAGTAAAAAACTCCAGGATTTCTAGGAAAAAAAAAAATTAACTTTTAGTGCTCTATGACTGAATTGACAGTGGGCTTTTTTTTACCCAACCAGGAATCTTACTGGGCAATTGAAATGACACTGAAACCAAGGTTCAAGCATTTTAATTTATGAGGATGGCCCAGAACAAATAGGAGGATGCTGTGCAAGTCTCAGGGACTGAAAAGTTGCTCAGTAAAGAACATAGATCAGGCCTCCTGGGTTTTCCTAAGTAAAAAAAAACCCAATGGGGCTACATTTCATTCCTACCTGTATTTATTTGGAGATTCAGTGTTTTACAATGTAGGCTGACAATAGAACAATGCTATGTACTGTTAATTCTGGTTTAAAGTAGGGCTACAGCAGTGATGCTGACTCTTACAAGACTTGGAACAATGTCATCTTAAAAAGATGATAGTGGAATATGGCTCTTTGTGGTGGCTTCTTAAGAGTTACTGAATTCAATGACACTGTGAATAGGATTTTTATTGGGATTTGTTGGGGTTTTTTTTAAAACAACATTTTAAAAAAGCATTGGTTGTGCTGTGTAGTCCAAAAAATAAGTCCATGAGGATGAATTATTTGGTATCATTGCAAATACTTTTCCTGCAGGTGGTGGATGCTTTTCAGCTTCTTAATAATCTGAGTTGCTACCATTTTTTTTTCATTTAAACTCTGGGATTTATTTATTTTTTTCCATCTATAACTTTCTTGTGTTTTAAATACATAGTTTTTCTCTGTATGGGGACACTCCAGTGGGCTAAGACAGTGAACCCTATGAATCACTCTGTGAATTAAAGAGTGCTAAATCCCAGTGCATATGCTCTTGTTTCAAAGCAGGGTGGCCATCGGCTGCATCATCCTCGGGGGGGGGATATTCATTGCCTTGCACAGTGTGAGGTTGCTGGTGAATTCTCAAGTGCCCAGCAGGTTTCTGATCAAGATACTGGACAACACATGTAAAAGGGATTCTCCCTTCTGCCTTCTCAGGGTGGCAATTCCAACTCCCAGCACAGCTTTTCTGACAGTTGGCTGCTTGAACTGTACTCGCCAAGCTCAGCACCTGCACACCAGAGGCCATGCTTCTCAACATCTCTTTTTTTCTACTGCAGTGGTTTTCTCTTTTTTGCCACCCATATGATGAATTTAAGCTTCCTTCTTCTTCGGGTTTTGTGGATGCCAGGGATCTGGGGACTGTATGCTGAAAGCAACTGCTTTACTAGTATAGCAGACCTTGATGCTAGGAGCGTGGTGCAGATGATGCCAGTGTGACTAGTTTGTCTTTACAGTGCCCATCAGAGATATGCATGTTTCTCAGAAAATAATCTTCCTTTCTCTTTTTCTTCTTCATTTCTATCTGCCTGGATCTGGAGGATGAGAGCCCCTCTTAGCATTCATGCAAGCAGCCACCATGTAAGAAAAACACACACAACCATGTTTATTATGGATGGGTCTGTCACTAAACAATGCAACCATGGCCGTGCTCACTGTCACCCTGCTGGGGAACAGTGCAGGGGCTTTCCCATGTGCTGGCTCCCACTCGTGGGCTTGTCACCAGTCTGAGGACAGCTGCAAAGAGGTGTGTGGAAGCTTAGCAAAGGAACTGCAGAGGCAAAGCCACTAAGATACAGCAACCCTCATATGGAAGAAGCAGCTCCTCCTGAAGGCAGAAACTGGGACCTGTGCCTTCGAGTCATTCCAACTTCTCATCTGCACTGCACAGAAGAGAAGACTGCTTTTTTTATTACACCTGCACTAGCTTGTGCCCTAAGCCCAGAAAAAAAGCAACACACGGTCCCAGGAGCAGAGCTGCAGAAAAGCAAAGCAGCCCCAGTTAGGGGTGTGGGGGAACTGGGCAGGGCTGGGGAAGGGCATGGGGTGAGCTCATGCTGGAGAACTGGCACATGGTTTGGCAGTGCCTGGAGCTGCCCACACCATTTGTTTCTCTCCTCGACAGCTCCTGTCCATTTCTGGTTGGGATGCAATCCAGAGCCTGCCAGCCTCACCCAACACAATGTCTGTCTGTGGGGCCTCCCTCTGTCTCACAGAGCCTGATGTCTCCTTGGTTTAAAGGTGGGCTTACCTGGAGCTCCAAATTTGGGCAGTATTAGCCTCAGTGAGTCAGAAAAGTGGATTTGGAAGCGAGGCCAAAGTTTGTTCTTGCAGACACCTCATGAAGCCTTGCTGACTCTCCAAAGTGAAATGGCTGCTGGTGAAGAACTTCACCTTTTCTGTTCAGTGTGCCATCAAATCCTGTGGACACTAAAACCCAACCCATTGCTGAGAGCTGCCCAGCTTTTAAGGGATAACAGTGGGACCCTGCATGGGAATTAGCAAATGATGCAGGGAGTTCCTTCAGAAACTGAGTGGAGTCCAGAAACAATCCTCTTACAGCGGGTTACTGTAAAACTTACATGAAAAAAAAGACAAATATGGGAGCTTTGTTAACTTTGTTAGTATCTTAAAAGTGTAAAATTCTTTTTTTGTGTGATTGAAACTAACAGTTTATTTCAAATAAAAAAATCCTGTACCTGGTGACAGGAACATCAGGTCCTCTGGTGGTTCTATACAGACTATAAAGGGTTATATCCATGCCCAGTATATTCTTTGTATTTGAATTGGGTTTCATTTATGACTTTCCCAGTGTTTTCCAGTGGTAGATGTACAAACATGTTCTGTGTGCACACACACACACATATATATATACATTTATAGTCTTAAAAATTGCCTTTGTGGTATCTGGGTATTACTGGCTTCTTTCCCACTGTTCACAGAGCACAATCCACAATATTAATTTTTCTTGGTGTTAATTACAGCAAAGCATCTTTAAAGGGGTCAGTTATTTGAAACCCCTTTTAAAATAACTGTGAACAAGTAAAATCTGTGGAAATGACTGTAAAAAAACTGTTCTCCAGAGCTCTCCATGTAGGTATCTGTATCTGTTACAGGGAACCAACTGCTTTTCCCTTTTTCTTTGAGATGATTTTTCATGCAGGGAGTCCATCCCTGCCCTATTGCTGCAGCACTGGGGCTTTGGTTTCTCTTTTTTGAACCATTTAGGATAACCAAGAATAGAGAAACAAGGGAAAAAAGATCAGTGGAGGATGGTTTTTCATCTGGTGCATCTTTAGAAGTAGCAGTGAAAGTAAATATTTTTGATGTGGTTAATTTCTGATTGTTCTAGTAGACACTGAACTGGTTTTGTGTTTCCCAGCACTCTCTTGGTATCTAATGGCAGTCTGAAAAATCCCGTGGTTGGGAGAAGTTGCAGAAATACCAATTTTAGAATGTGCCTGTAAAGAAAAATATACCTTTGTTTCTGACTTGTTTACTCCAAGAACTAGAAAATGTAAGTGCTACATTAATGTTTCTGTTCCCATAAAATTTAGGGGATTTTTATTCCCACAGTAAACATCTAATTCATCTCTTTGCTTTTCTCAAACTAACAATACAGAGTAAAATTTGATTATGGTAAGATCTAATTTTCCTTTACAGTAAAGAGTAGAAAATACCAAAGCTGACAAAAAAAGATCTTTATATTTAACCATTCATGTTTTTTTCATAATGCCTATAACATGTTATGCTTGTTGGCACCCAAGACTGTCTTGCCCTGTTTTGAACATCTCATTTTTTGTTCAAACCTGCAAGAATGTGCACTTACACATTAGTTTTTTTGAAGAAACCTTTTGATATTCTGTAGTAAATGTATTTATTTACCAGTATGTGCAACAACTGACTTTTGTACTTTCACATAATTTACCTTGTGTATGTCATAGAGATTCCAGTGTTTGTCAATACAGAACACTGGGCAGAAATATTAAATGTAATTTATTTGAAACAATTATGTCTTTCCATACCCAATGTCAGCAATACTTTGATAAAATACCTACACATTATGGAGGTTATTTAACATAAGGAGTCTCCAGAGCTCTTTCAACTCTATCTTATCTGAGGTTCATCCTCACTATCTTCTCTACTTTTAAGGACAAACCTTCTCACTGTTTTATGTTTTTCTTAATCCTCAGGGATATTTTTAGTATTCTTCAGTACCTTAAAGTATGGTCTGATAGCTGCACTCATCTGGGAGCATCCCCAAGACATTTCCTCATGGCTATGGCAAAGACAAAGAGCAACTCCTGAGCTTCAGCCTTGCTCAGGCCCTCCCTGGCACACAGAGCAGCTGATGCTGCTGGTCTCATGGACTAAACCTGCTGTGGGCTGGAGTGGAGTGAATGTGAGTTTCAGGGGTTGTAGTGACAAGAGTTTCTTGGGCATACAGCAGCAATGAGAAAGAGTCATGGCTGTGACTATGCTCTGCTGCTCAGTTGCCATGCAGGTAAGAGAAAGAAGTCTCACTGCTCCCTCCAGCTTCCCAGTCACCTCATCAATATACATGGATTTGATTAATTTTCATAACTGGTAGCACACAAACAGATACTTCTGAGAAAGCCAGACATTTGTTTAATTCTGGGTTGACAAAGGGCAAAACCAAGGTTTTTTGGTTCAGAATTGGAAAGAATTAATATCTGAACTGAACAATCTGCTCCAAGATAGCAGTCTCCAAAGAGCAAGGGGAAAGCACTGTTGGCATTGGGGTGGTAAGCCAGGGCAAGACTGCACGAGACAGGGCATTTGCTTTCAGTTCGGGTAGATGATGTGACTGGCACCACAGGGATGAAATTGGTACAAGGAGATGAACACAGTCTTCACTGGGAACAAAACCACCTGACAGTTTATGACCTCTACCTTCACTACCTAGGTACCACCCACCAGTGCAGCCATTACTGCAGTCCTTTGGTGGTGCGTTTTCTCAGGGTGCCTGTTTCATCTGCATCACTGGCCTTTGGCTTTTCCAGTGCTGCAGTTCCATTTTCTGACTCGACAGCCAGATCCTCTTGGCTGGGCTCATCTGCTTCACTGCAGCTCTCAGA